>JAOXYI010087140.1:0-19798 GCA_028566495.1 Lithophaga antillarum | reverse complement strand
TTCTAGAGTCGTTCTTCATCGCGCTTTTATTCAGCGCGTTTAGATTGCAAATTGTTACTGCAGGAAACTCAATCTCAGTATGTGGTTGAGCGTACATGGTTATAATTGTAGGATAATCGTAGTAGTTCTGTAATTCTTTGACCACTGTATATGTTAAGTAAGTAGCACTGGCCAAGATGATGCAAATCCATACAACACTGCAAGAAATTTACCCATTACAAATGTAACAAGCAATTTTCTATAATGATATGTTATAGGTTTTTCAGAGTGACAAGTTGATTGGCGATTTTGAGTTTTTCTTCTTTAGAATACAGGACCATTTACTGTATAAACCGAGGGAATGAAAGTTGTCGCCCCTAACATAACTACAAAATTATGAATATAAGAAAACATGACTTTAAGTTACCGAAAGATTTAAAGAATTTTAGTACCATAACAAAATTGGACCAAGAACTAATCTTTAATCATTTGTTTAAAGTGAAATATATATTGTTTTGAAATGCGACTACTGCTTACTACCATTTAGATCTTTATATTATATATAAACCTTTGTTGGTATTTCTTCGATGTGCATCTATTGTAATGAAAATCAAAAATATGTATCAACGTCTTCAACAAGATTAGTCCATCTGTTAATTCATTTACTGAGTAAATGCCCTTTTCATTTACAACATTCAAAGGTTTTCATGCATTCTTTAACATTTGCCACGGGGGGGAGGGGGAACAGCCCCGGATATCAGTAAAGTCTAGCCGATTTTCTTCAAATGCGAACATGCGACTATAAAACTAAAAATATTCTGTTCACACATATGTGAAACTAAATACAATACACAGCAGGTAACGTTGTCTAACCGTCACAAGTTTGATTCGAATTCCTTTTTTCTCAAAGTTGGCCCTTATGTATCGCCTTTCATTTTTTGTAACACTTTGCTATACAAGCATTTTCGTTATTGTTATTTATTTATAGTTACATGGACGTCAAATAATTAAAATTATAATTTGCACTGGATTATACTTTAAAGTGTTCTAGTTTACCTTGTACTTGGCCCTGGTTTACTACAGAAAAATAGAAACTGAAGACGGGGCTATATTTCTTAAAGTATCGAATATTTTTCATCGATACGTATTTATAGGTTTAAACTGTATTATTACATATTAAAATTCCCCCAAAGCATCTAAGTTTCTTTCTTTAAAGTTTGAAAAGTATAGCTCGAATGTTATCTTTTGAGAGTATCCAATGCCGTGAAAGACAATAAAAACTGCACAATTTGTCACTTTATAATTTGGACATTTCTCATGTATTTTCATTATTTTCAACAGTGTGTCACGTCCTACAATAATTATGTTACAGTCTTAAAATCATCAACGAATATATCTCACTTGACAAATAAGAGGCGAACTTTTGCCATAATGGCGGTTTCCGTAAAGATCCGTAAAGTTTTCCATTTTAACTTTTTCTTCTTTTTCTTTCTTTTTTTTTGCCAAACCAATCAGTCACTTCAAACCAAAAATGACAGGGACACCTCTTTCAGAAATGTGTCCAGCGGCTCCATCCGCCGTTAGATACATCAGAAACTATTTCTGAAAACCAAAACGTCTGTGTTTAAGACAGAATTCGCTAATTTGCTCAGATATAAAGTATTGTAACAGGCTGATCCTTGGGTTGCCTATCAATACCTCTTCAGGAACCCTTTTTACCACCTAAGATAGTTACTTTACTAAATATCGAAAATATTCAAACACCCGTATCTTGCCTTCAATGCAGTATAGACTTAGATTTTAACGCTAGGTATATACTCTCAGATATTTTTATTTCCTCTGTTTTGTCTGTGAAACTCGTACCTTTTATTATATTTACCGACATGCATATTAGATCTATTTTACCAGAACCTTAGGTGAAAATAATCTTCCCCAGAACAACTGAATCTATATCAACCGAACTAAGTACGCGCTTACATATATTAGATGATGTACGGCAGCTCTGTCGCCTTTCAAGATTGTCATGGTTACTAAAATAGAAAATACTTAAAATAGCCGAAACGAATTTGATTTGAGGAAGAACTGGTACAATTTGAACGGTAGCTACTAGAAAATTATTTCTTTATCATTTTAATGTGAAAAAAGCAGCTTGTCAAATGTGCAAATTAGAACAAAACTAGAACTGTTTAAAAAAATCTTATGTCAGTAAAAAGCGACTGATTCTTAAAAATTACTCCGATTTTTATCGTGAAAAAAATCAAAGTAAAAAATGCCCTATTAAGCGATATTCGGATTTATACCCAATATAATCTGGAATTTCCTAATTTTTCTACCTTTGAAATACTTCGGGATGAAAAATTGCAAGCTGGCCATACGATCACAAATAAAATTTGATCTTTAATCAACTTTTCAAATATTAATAAAGTAGTTGATTCATCCTTTATTTATGCATGTGTATGTGTCTTTAATGTCCATTAATTTTCCGTACATTGGCCGTTAGAAGTATTTTTGTATTTCCAACATTACAACCCACTTGAACAACATGTAAAAATTACACGCTGAAATATGGGACTCATTTTATACCAGAAGCTGATCCAGGACTATGAAAAAGGAGGATTCAGTCAGTATAAGAACAAAAAAGGAGAGGTTTCGTCTTCTTTTGCTTATTTTTCCTAGTTTTCAATTTTTTCCGGAAAAAGGAAGATGCAACTCTGGCACCCCTACTCCGTAGCCTTGGTACTGGATCCGCCAATACCGTATACATCATGTTTGACAAAAAGTGTTTGAACAAGACGAAAATTTCATGTTTACTTTTTGTTTGACTCTCATTAAACATAGTCAAACCTGTATATAAAGGTCACCTTTGGGAACAAGAAAAATTGTCCTTAAAAGAGAGGTGACCTTTAGGTTTAAGTTACACAGATATTACTACAATGGGAGAACAGGATGACCAGATAAGACAGGTTTTTCCTGAATACATAGAGGTAACCTTTATAGCAGATTTGACTGTAATTGATATACCTGTCAGATCTCTATTCATTGAATATGTTTTTACATGTGAACATCTAATTAAAAATTATGACATAAATGCAATGCAAGAAAATGTACAGTTAACATAAAGTAGCTCAGACTTTCATACTTTAAATTAGTTGATTCTGGACTTTCAAAATCTCTGTATTACAATATATATTGTAAAAAAACAGAAAGTAATAAGCAGAGGATAATCATAAATTTTGGAAAAGAACTAAGTTCTTAGAAGCTGAAAAGTGCAAGGCTTCTATCAATAGTATGCTGTAAGATGAAATCTCCTGGGAAGATTTTTTATAACTAATTTGCCATTCTGTTGAATATACATTGTACTTGTAGTTAAAAATGTCTAATACTTGTAAGTCTGAGCTACGTTTATTTAATGTGTAAATGTGAATAATTTGTATCATGAAATTACTGGAGTCATGCAAATAACACTCTACCTCCTTTTGATCAAACCTGGTATATTTCGATCTTACCGCATGTATTTATTCGTCAGGAAACGATATACTTCGAACTCGGAATATTTAAGTATCATCACATCTTACAGATCACATAATTGTCTTAAGATCTAGTGGGTGATCTGTGTATAATGATATCCATCAGTCTATTTGGGTAGTTTACAATTCCCAAAGTTGTCTTTTGATCTAGTGGTTGGTCTGTATATAAAGATGTCCATCAGTCTGTTAGGTTAGTTTACAGGTCATAAGTTGTTTTGACATCTAGTAGTAGTTTTTCTGTATGTGATGGTTTCCATCAGTTATTAGGTGAGTTTGTTTTCAGATCATAAAATTGTCTTAAGATTTAGTGGGTGGCCTGTGTATAATGATGTCCATCAGTCTGTTAGGGTGGTTTACAGATCACAAAGCTGGCTAGACATCGTATGGTTGGTCTGTGTAAGATGATGTCTATCTGTCTGTTAGGGTAGTTTACAGCTCATTGGCTGTCTTGTGGTTGGGCTGTGTATGACGTAGCCCATTCGTTAGTCTGTTAGGTTGGGTTACAGCTTTTTAGCTGTCTTGTGGTTGACCTACGTATGAAGGTGTCGATCAGTTAGTCTGTTAGGTTAGTTTACAAATCACACAGTTGTCTTGAGTAGCTGATAATGTCCATCTGTCTATTAGGTTGGTTTACAGATTACAAAGGCATCTAGACATCGTATGGTTGGTCTGTTTTTGATGATGTCCAACAGTTTCTTTCACTGTCTAGATCTTTCTGCTCACTGTCGTTTATGGCAGTACGAGATTTGTATAATTATATAGCTGTCATCATCTAACGATGGGCTGATGTTGAATCATCTGTACCTTTGCAATGGAGAGTTAAGAGGGTGTTATGTATGGAGTGGTAAGATGGTGTAGTGTGTGGACAGTAAGATGTAGTAATGTTTGCAGCAGTTAAATGGTGTTATATCATGATGTTATGTAAGTGATGTAAGTATTCTGTATGGCATAGTACGTTAGCTTAGTAATATGGTGATATATATATGGAGGTGCAAGATGGCGTTTGGTATGGAACAGTAAAGATATTGTCGTGTATTGAACAGTAATATTATATGATTAATCTGTTCAGCAATGGGTATGGCATGGTATGTTATGGTATGGTATGGAGCGGTATGATGTTTGTAAGGAATGGAGTGGTAAGAAGGTGTAATGTATAGAGCTATAAGATGGTGTTATGTAAGGGGGTGTAAGATGTTGTAGTGTTTTGAGCAGTAACACGGCGTAATATATGGAGTAGTACGATAATGTAATGTATTTGGTAGTACGATGGTGTTATATTTGGAGTTGTAAGATGGTGTTATGTATGAAGTTGTACTACCGTGTAATGTGTGAAGCGGTACGATGGTGTTCTGTATTGCCCAGTAAGAATGTCGTTGTATATTGCGCAGTAAAGTGGTAGGATTAACCTGTTCAGCAATGAGTATGGTTTGGTATGTTACAGTAAGGTATGGAACGGTATGATGTTTGAAGAGTATGGACAAGTAAGATGTAGCGTATAGAGCAGTGGGATGGTGTTAAATGTGGAGTGTAAGACAGTGTTATGTATGGAAGAGTAAGATGGTGAGTTGTAAGATAGGTTTTATTACTGGAGCTGTAAGATTATGGATGTAGCATTAAGATGGGCAATGTACGCAGTAGTAGTAAGATTGCATCATCGTGTAGAGTGGTAGAATGGTGTAATGTACGGTGTAGTAAGACGTTGTGATTTATTGGGCTATAAGATGGTGTTATGTAAGGAGATGTACGGTGGTGTTCTGTCTTGACCAGTAAGATGTTGTTGTTGTGTAAAGTTATATGATTAATCTGTTCAGCAATGGGTATGGTCTGGTATGTTAAAGTAAGGTATGGAGCGGTATGATGTTTGAAGGGTATGGAAAAGGAAGTGTAGTGTATAGAGCAGTGAAATGGTGTTAAATGTGGAATTGTAAGATGGGTTAAGGATGAAATAGTAAGAGGGTATTACGGAAGTGGCGTTCTGATGGTGCAACATAGAGAAGTAAGATGGGTAATGTATGGAATAGTAGTAAGATGGTGTTATGTGTGGAATGGGAAGATAGTGTAACGTATAGTGTAGTAAGACGTCGTGATGTATGAAGTAGTAAGATAGTGTAACGTTTGGAGTAATAGGAAAGTGTAGTTACATGGTGTTATATATGGAGATGTTACATGGTATTCTTTATTGAGCAGTAAGATGTTGTTGTGTATTGAGCAATAAGATTATGTGATTATGGAGTAGTAAGAGAGTGTTCTATATAAAATAGTAAATTGAGTGGTAAGATGGATGTAATGTATGGAGCGACAAATGTTGTTATGTATGGAGTAGTATGATGGTGTGATGGATGGAGTAGTGAGATGGTGTTGTGTATGAAGTAATTAGATGAGATAATGTATGAAGTAGAAGATGGAGTAATGTATGGAGCGACAAGATGGTGTTATGTATGGAGTAGTAAGATGGTGTGTGTATGAAGGAATTAGATGGGATAATGTATGGAGTAGTGAGATGGGGTAATGTATGGAGTAGTACGATAGTACGGTAGCATGGTGTTCTATATGGAGTAGTAAGATGGTGTAATGTATGGAGTTATACAATGTTGTAGTATCATGGCGTTATATTTGGAGTAGTAAGAGGTGCTCAGTATAAATAAGTAAGAGTGTTATGTATGGAGTGGTACGATGGGTGTAATTTTTGGAGCGATAAGATTGAGTTATGTATGGGAGTAGTAAAATGTTATATATATGGATTTGTAACACTGTGTCACATAAAGAGTAGTAAGAGGGTGTTCCGAATGAAGTAGTAAGATGATGTTACGTAATGGGTGGTAAGATGGGTGTAATGTATGGAACGATAAGATTGTGTTATGTATGGAATAGTAATAGGGCGTTCTGTTTTAAGTAGTAAAATTGTGTTCTGTGTGGAATAGTAACATGTTGTGTAAAATGGAGTAGTAAGGTGGCATAATATATTGAGCTGTTAGAGGATATTATAGAAGGAGGTGTAAGGTGTTGTAAAGTATTGAGTAGTAAGATGATGCGGTGTACTGAACAGTAAAATTACAGGTATATGCTTAATCTGTTCGGCAATGAGTTTGGTATGGTATGGAGTAGTATGATATTTATAAAGTATGAAGTGGTAAGATCGTGTAATGTACAGAGCAGTAAGATGGTGCGATGTTTGGAGTAATATGATAGCTTGATCTATAGGGGCAGTAAGAATATATTATGGGGCTGCAGTGTGGTGGTGTCATAAGGGAACAGGATGAAGCAATCTGGCCAAAGAACTTAATGTTTACCTTTACGTTGACTCTTCGTAATTTATCCTATGAAACAGACATACGGGAGTAATGGGTACTGTTATTACAGTGGTGTACGATTGGAACCTGACGTCATTATGGTATCCCAACTCAAGTTCCCATAGCAACCCAACCTGTCCTGAAGAGTTTCGTGAAGTTTCTTGATACTGGAAGTTACGTTAACAGAGGAAGGCCCATTTTGGTTACCATGGCAGCCGAAAATCTCATGAAATCTCGGGAGACCTGACGTGTTCACATCTAAGCGGACGGTGCAAGTTCCAGTTTTCCATCGTCGCCCGTTGCTAGTCATAGTCTCTTGAACAATCTTGGTCTCCGCCTTCCTTTTGCAGTAACAACATTCTATGATACCAAATTTAGTGCACAATATGCGCATTTCGACAAACAATGTCTCATCAGTTGTGCTCGAGGCCTAAAAATATGGAAAACCAAAACAACATTCAAAAAGCTTACGTAGTAAATCATCCTTTATTTAATCAAATGGACTTTAAGAACTTCTCGTAAACTGAAGCAGCTGCGACCAGACACTACCACTATCTCCTTCCCCGGGAGATCGATCAGAGGTCTAATCGTGGGAAAGTCATACTGTGGTAAGACAACGTTGATAAATAACCTCCTTCGATCGGGATGGTTGGACTACGATCGTCTGTATATCTTCGGCAAATCGCTTCACCAGTTCTTCTATTAGTTTCTATGAAGCGTGAGAGAAGGGGTCTTCGAAAGAAGACATACGCGAACTCCTCTTCGTCAGAGACAAATGCCTTCATTCATTGCTAGACACTGACAACGCACTATCACCGCCGAGATGACCTAGCGGCATCGACGTGTCCTTCTTCGAACACGACGGCGACGTACCAGACCCGCGCGAACAAAGCGACTCGTAGGAACCTGATGGTGTTTGACGACTTGATATTGAGCAGAACAAGTGCGAAGACTATTACGTCCGACTGCGCCACAACATCGTCGACTGCTTCTACCTCTGTCAGAATTACTTCAAGCTTCCGATGCAATTCATCAGGGAGAGCGCCAACTTCATCTGCTTCTTCCAGCAAGACGCTAGGAACCTCGACCATATTCATCGCGACTACTGTACAGGCCTGACCAGGGATGCGTTCAAGAGCTTGTGTAACCGTTGCAGTCCAAGACTCACGGGCTGGTCACCATCGATCTCAATAACTCCAAGACGAACGGGAGGTACCGATGCAAATTCGATGAGTTCTACAGAGTCTAAGATAAAGCATGGAACCTTACAGATACTTTCATCTGGAGAATAAGTATGAACTAGAAAGGAAAGACGTCAGCATCACAAACGACAAGGACTACCTCCTCTACCTAAGGTTCATTCCGGGTTCAATTACCGTGCTGGAGAGGTAGGTGCGCGAAGTGCTCTGCGGAAGATCACCTCAAGCAGTTCAGAGAGACGGGAGAATGTAGATGTGAGGAGCGGCTATGCGACTGGAGGGACTCTTGCCTTACCTGTGTCGCAGAACATCACGTAAGGTTTCTTGAAGAGGTTGTCGTACATGAGGACATTTGTAAATGCAAGTGTAAGCCTAGGTGGGAAGATTTTTTAATTAGAGCATTTGAAACTTATCTACGTCAATTGCAGTGTTGAAAAGATTTCTCAACATTTCGCCCACAATATTTATAGTACATTAGGTAGTGGTGTGCCGAAAAGTCTAGATCCTGGAGAAATCATGTGAAGTGAAGACGATCAGATGTGACCGATGAGCTCATCCATGTCAACCGAATAGGACCATGTGCAGTAGACACCTGAAACATTCACAGAGGTCACGTAGTCAGAAGGACAAGTAAATATGCTTAACATCAAACGCTACCAGTCGTTTATACAAACGCTATGAAGCGTTCGTCTCAACGCTATGGAGCGTTCATCCCCAACGCTGTTAATAAAACCGCCATGTCATTTATTGACATTACCGATCCAAAGCAGCGCAAAGCTCTTACTAAGGAGTTCCAGGATGTCAAGCGTGGCATCCAAGCGCGCAACTTACAACAGCGACTTGAGAAATAAGGGTTGAGCCGTACTCTCACCAAATTTTTCAGACCCTTTGTAGAAGAACAAGAGAAGATCACCTCTCAGATCAGCAAGAAAATCGAAAACCTTCCAACAATAAAAACGCCGAAGTCAGCATTGCTACCACCTCCAGAGCTTCTGATCCATAGCCGATCAATCAAACAATCATCCGCAACATCCTTAAACTCCGAGCACAAAAATATCTCCAACTCAGTATGACGGACGAATCAGACCATTTATTGGATTGAGGTCTCGGGACAATAACATGTCACCTTTGACGAAGATATCTTTATGAATGGTGTTCTGTACAAAGGAACACCCAGACTCTCGGAGCTCATTGACTTGGACAACTATGCTGAGATTTTGAAGTCCACGGGTGCAATGTATCAAGGTAATAATGTTCTTTCTATGACTCCTAAAGTTAGTAAAAGTTACAAGTTGAAGAACATCGTTTTACACATATACAAACAGGAGAAGCAAGGTAGCCGGCTACGGACAGTCTTTCTACCTTCATATTTCGTCCAGCTGTTACATCGATTAGATCTTTGCAGAGCATCCTATGAAGCTGGGAATAATGGTGTAAGAAACGCAAGCCAGCGCGTCGCAACATCGTATAAATAAAACATGCTGCAAACGAAGAAAGGTTATCGTCGGAAATACGTTTACGGCGGTCGAGGTCTTTTTGACACTGTCACCAAGTACTCGGACGGGTTTTCAACTCTTCGCCTACGAAAAGGCTGGGAAGTAAGGTTCTGCCTGCTGCCACTGATGTTGCCTTGGAAGGTGTTGAGAAAAAAGGTGCTACTAAGGCTGGGGTTCATGTAGTCAACAGACTGACCTCATCAAAGAAGAAGAAGACTTCTCAACAACGAGTCAGATTCAGCAACATCACCAAACCAAAAATCGAGCTTGCACAACATTATTTTCAGGAGTAGCATTGCAACCATACACAACTTCGTTCAACCCTATAAATAAATACGCAATGTCTGAAATCATTGCTATCAAAGAACCTTTGGTCTTTTACCAAACTCCTCAGTTATACGAGTACCACGAATATGAAACCATCATGGGGTAGAATCTGAACAGCTCTGGGCGGGAGTGACAATCAACATTGAAACTCACGACCGCTTCATCTAACCGACCGAGAGTTATCTGCTAGTAGAACGACGACTTCAAAAGAAAATAAGATGCCGATTTTATTTCACTGGTCAACAACGCCGTCATGTATGATCAAGACTATCAGGTACAGCGATCGAGACTCGGGTACCTCTGGGTCGTCAAAGGCGCGTTCTCATTTGTTATCCCGTTGAAGCAAATCCTCGGATTTGCGCAGGATTACGACAAGCTAGTGCACGTAAAAAACACGAGCTGACCCTCGTTCGAGACACTGACATCGATGCCGTGTTCAAAGATCCTGGTGTCAACGACGAGGCTAAGATCGTCCCCATGTCCTGCCTTCTGACGAGACCAAGCTACAGTTGTAGAAACGATTCAGAGCAAGGTCAAGCTAGACATCGTGTTACCACATGAGACAGTGCGATGTCATAGCCGTTCCAGAGAAAACAACGCTCAGTTGGAGGTTGGCCACTAAAAGTAGTCTCGAAACGCCTAGGTGGGTCATCATAGCGTTCCAGACCAATAAGAGTAATGATCAGACTGCAAGCTCTGTCATCTTCGACCACTGCCGATTGCTCAACATTTACGTCACACTGGACACACAGAGGTATCCCACTGTGGAATACAATACGTCCTTTACTCACAACAGAGTGGCTATAGTGTACAGAGACGCCGCAGATTTCAAGAGGAAGTTAATTCTTCAACAACCCTAACATCACTCCCGCTGATTTCTCAGATCTGTACCCACTGTTTGTCTTCCATGTCAGCAAACAGAGTAAGAAACTCAAGGATTCAACAGTGGACATCTATGCCAGGGCTGAGTTTGAGCACAATGTTCCAGCTAACACTCAAGCCTTTGCCTTTCTCGTCTCTGATAGGATTCTACGGTTCGAGGCTGATGGTAGCAAGATGAGAGTTGTATTCTAACCCTTTCAAAATGTTTCAGTTGATGAACAAGAAGCATACAACGCCCCATAGTGCAATGAACGAAAAGCTGTTCTGTAACTTCAAGCTAGTTGCAAAACGCTGATAAATAAATGGGCGCACAAGATCTACTGCAACGAATCGCTCACACAACCCACCCAAAACAAGGGTTCTCTTTCATCGTCTCCGGGCATGATTGTCGAATCACAATCAGATTTAACCCCTCCGATTAACTGAAGAACGACAGAAGCTATAAAATGGCCTTAGTCAACCTAGAAACTTACTATTCTTCTCCCAAAATCCATCTGGGGAATAACGTCATTCACTATTCACCCGATGAGGGGCAACCTGGTCTACAGTACCGAGGACAGCAACAACTGCAACTTAACACGCATAAAGCTAAGATTATCATCGGTGGCCAATACCAGTATGCTGAGAGCAACTCTAACCTTATCCAAAAACTATCAGGTAGACTTTGATGCATACAACATCCTTAACACGGTGCTGAGAACGTATACGTTTGACAAGAATACAGACGGTTACGTAGAGGGTGAGAAGATCGTGGATGTCATCAGCATCAACAGCATTTTGGTCTCGAATCAGAGATGACGAATTATAATCCGGAATGTCGAATTCCAGAATTAGAGATAACGAATTATAATTCGAGATCTCGAATTCCGGAATTCATGATCATGAATTCAAAAATAAATTTTCAATAGGTCCTTAAATGGGCTTCTGTATACACTATATTTCCGAGTTCATATTCCTGTTAATCATAAACGCGGGATTATAATATTGACAGATAAAGTGATATTACGGATACTATCATCATTTGCCCCTATGTTTACTAATTACGGAAGCCCATTTAGGATCTGTTAAATCTATATTTTGAATTCGTATTCACTTACCATCACAGAAAAGGGAGTAGCAGAGTTACACAGAAAAGTAAAACCCGCAAATGTCTCAGAACCAGATAACAATCAGAGTCTTGAAAGAATGTGCAGAAACAACTACTGTGTGCCCCAAGTGCCTGAGAAACTGAAATCTTGATGAACATAGCGTCAATAAAATTCATCCTTCACAATGTATTCATTGTAAACAACTTTCAAATGGTAGTTACTGACTCCAACTTTTAGAATTTTTTTTCTGATGTAATCAGCTGACTGAAAACGGAAAAGTCGTTGTAATTAAAATACAACACTAAAGTCCATTTGCGATGCTATAAATAATGGAAAATCAGCTCTAATTTCTCGTATGTTTTACCTCAAATTTCCAAATTTGGTATGTAGATTCTAAGCGGTTATACCTAACTTTTTTCCTATTTATCGCGGGGTTAATGCTCTGTACAGTATGAAAATTATGATTTTTCGTCTCGTGTGATCAAATAACAATCTTCCAGGTAAATCCATTGAAAGGGGTGTTAGATTAGATAATTAATGATGTACTCGTTCCAGATACTCGGTGTACCTGAACCGTTTTTCAGTTTAACACTGACAGGTGTGCTGATATACGGTTGAACGATTTCGCGAGGTGTGAGCTGTCAACCCTTTCTTAGGAAGATTCTACTTTGCCATTTTAAATCAGACGGAAATATTTACCATTGAAATATAATGATGAAGATTTTAAACTATTTTTTCTTGAAATTAACACAATCAAATTCAAAACAGAAAGCAGATTAAGTTGTTTTCATCATGTAAAAATATTTCTGAAATAAAACCAGGAATAAACATGATAAACGAATACGAACCAAAAATCCATTATTTATAGAAACGCAAATAGACTTGAAGCTGAAGTTGATGATGGTAGTAAATATTTACGACTAAATGGTATACAAGGTATAGTTACAGTTTTTTTATTTGGTCTGGTGCTAGAAAGAAAATATTTGCCCAAATGACTTTCTAGGTTACATGGGACACATTCCAACGTTTGATCGATGAAAGGGATTTGCCAAATGACTGGCTAAAAAGCAGTGTTTCTTGTATATTTGAAAAGGGGGACAAACACTCTGCCGAAAACTACAGACATGTCTCACTTACATCAGTTTCCTGTAAACTTTTTGGAACATATTATATGTAAACATACACTGAAACATCTTGAGAAGGCACAAACAAAAACTACTCAACACTGAACCATGGCATCAGATTTGGATATACTTGTGAAACAAATCCTTCCCGACTGATGACAAAGAGAAGGGTGGTCGGTCTATGATCAACTTCCATTTGATAACGCGTTGCTAAA
Organism: Lithophaga antillarum; assembly: GCA_028566495.1. Lineage (NCBI taxonomy): Eukaryota > Metazoa > Mollusca > Bivalvia > Mytilida > Mytilidae > Lithophaga > Lithophaga antillarum. The sequence goes on along the minus strand of JAOXYI010087140.1, from coordinate 6,671 downwards.
AACAATAGTTTTTACAAAAAATAGTTAGTCAATTTATTCAAAATTGGTTTTCAAGTTAATCATGAAAAAATAATATTAAATACTTTGACATCATTTATTGCTTGATAGTGGACGAAGTCCACATATATGTAGAACACCTGTTCTCGTTCTACTGATGCTCGAAACCACGCCTACCGTGTTATCCTGCGAGACTTCCGGCTTTGTAAGAAATTACGCAAGTGCGAGCAATCTCGAGAACAGTTGCGAATTTGTTCCAGCCGTTGTATCGTCCCCAAACACAATTTATCATTTAAAAAAAAATCATGAATAATGCATCAAATATGAATATCGTGTCCATGTTTGTTAAATCCGAACTATAAATATTCGGGTAACGCGGGATCGTGCGAGACTTTGGTTATGACGTTGTTGCAAGACCAGTTGCGATTTTACTTTCAGCCTCTGCATCGTTCTCAAAACATGACGATAATTTAACATTAAAATACATGATATATGTGTTGATAGTCCTTTGATGTAAAATCTGTCAACGGAAAGCGCCACATAGAGACAAATTGAAATTTTGTCACCGAAGCTGAAAAACCGAAATTGGAATTATCTCCCTTTCTATCAAGCACTGATTCCAGATATCATGTAAATAAATCAATATGATGGGCTGCATATATGACTTACTTTCAGTTTGATCTGTTATTGTGCTTTTGAGTCTAACCTACTGTCTGTAAACTTCCATTGACATAAGTATAGCATTTCAGTGGTCTTACTACCTAAATATACTTTGATCTCCACAAAACTGGGTCACAATGGAGATCTAGGTTAAACTTTGCTGCAACTGTTTAAATAACTATATTATTTTCTATATTACAGCAAATACAGTCCAAAATGTGTTGTCTAAGCAATTTATTAGATAGGGAGTTATTCAACTTAACTCTATTATAGATTTTACAAGTATTAAATTTCTGATAGATTTCCCATATATGGTGCAAATACAACTTTTTGTGGTTGAAAATTTCCTTAAAAGAGAGAGTTTCAGAGTAAAACAACAGTTATGGGTGATATGTAGAAACTTGAATTAATTTTCAGATTTTTAACATAAGAAATGTGCAAGCCATCATTTCTCCTTTTATATTGCTATTGAAGGTAATTTTATTTTTTCTTCAATCACCCCCTCCTTTTAATAAATGGACAAAAAGTAATGGACTCAAGATTACAGCTTAACTGACACTATACCTGTATTTATTGTAGCCTACAGTAGATTGTATAATCCAAACACTATATGTAAAATATACTGAATATTTTAATACAGCAAAGAAAAAATACTGTTTTGGTGTCAAACTTGTAGTACTTTATATATAGACTTTCAGTATAATTTCTTATAGATCTACTGAAACACAAAAGTAAACCATAACCCTTCTCCAAAAAGAGAAAGGAAAAACTTAATAATACAAAAATTCTCCACAATTTCACATTTCTTCAATAAAACATTGAAAATTAAGAAGATATTAGATTAAAGATACAATATGGTATGTCTAGATCTACCCACTCAGAAAGTGTGAAAGATCTTGTTTCTCAAAACTTCATGCTTTTAGCTGTGAACAGTAAGGTTCCTGCTTTTAGATTTGAATTTTGCATAAAATCACTGAGGACATAAATTTGTAGTGAATGAGGGATAGGGTTGGTTCCAACCTACAAAATATTTTGGTGATTGTGAAAAGTTCTGTATTTCCTACCTTTCTGTAAATTTTCTTGTCTCCTTGTTCCATATAAATGCCCAAAAAAACCAGTACCATTAGTGCACACACCTCTAAATATGTAATTAACACATCTAACACCAAATCTCATTGATGAGACTCACAGAGGAAAGAAACTTTTCACAAACAATAAATGAAAGAAACTGCATGTTGCTGACAAGCTGACTTGACCTTGAAACAGATTACTGTGAAGCAAAATCATAAAAGGTGACAATGTCACTGTATGTCAGTGGGTGATTTCCAAAAAGTCAAAACTATTTTTAGTAAACAAAACCGAGTCTTCCTGATAAAACAAAATTGACTTTTAAAAAAGGGGTCAATTTTTAGTATAAGGAGTATTTTCAGGATGTAACACACGATATTTTACGCAATTTTCATTTCTTAGATAAAAACGTCATATAAAGTTTGTTAACTTAGAGTAGGAAGTTTTGCGAAAACCAGAAAAGGCGGCCACCAAATGAAACACAAAAACCAAGTCTTCAGGAAAGCCAAGCGCATCGGCAATTTTGATTTACGGGGTTTGGTAGTTTGCAGTGTGTCAGGCAGTCTACTAACCTTCATGAGTAAGCACTAAGTAGGGGAAAAAACTTTATTCAGATTTCGCGGGGGTTTCACAGAATGTCATTGGGTTATCACTCCATTTTATGACCCCCTTTTATTGTTGAATGAACTGAAAATTGGGTATATATGTGCAGATCATAGTGGTCATGACTCGAAGATTTGAAAAATCATACCCTGTCATTGACATTCATTATTCAAATGTAATCCTGATACTGACTTGATGATGCATTGCTCAAAAAGATATTGTATAGGTTAATATATGTATTCCACCAATAAAACTGGCGAACCCTGTTCATGACAAGCTGATTGATACTTTTAAAATAAGGAAATAATGAAAAAGTGATCCTGTTATTGATAAGGGCAAAAATAGCAACCCTGATCATTGCAAATAATTGTAAGATATGCTGAAACATGTCAAAATGAAAAAAATATTATTTTGTTTTATAGTAAATTTAAGGTTCAAAGTAGAAAAAAAACTGACGTGCAACGCGAACAGCGATAAACGAGGCTTCCGGTCAACTTTTAGGTTATTTAGAAATTGAATTTTATAATAGTCTATATATCAGTTGATAAATCTTTTAACCAGCTTTTAGAATCAGTTTAAATTTTTACTCTATTTTAACTCGTTCCGAAGATATTGGTAGAATTATACCGTTGTGACAACGGCATTTTCACACTTCCGCAAATTAGGGCCTGCCAATTTTTAGTATATCCCTTTTTTCACTTCCGCAAATTATCATGGACTATTTTAGCACTTCACATTTTGCTGATCACTGCTGATATGGCCACAAGCACGGAAGGTGAATGCACACAGTCAAAAAAACCAAGATTAACCTATAATGATAGTCCTGATCCTATATTTAGTTCATTCCATTCACAGGATATTTTGTTGGATAGGTTGAAAAAAAGTATGGATACTCTTCATGAATGGAACGAATACTCCCTGTGTCTACTGAAAATTGGAATATGCAATGGAATGTATCCGACGTCGTTTTCTAAAGCATTTTGCGGAACTGAACGTTATGAATGTGAAGATACGATTGTAAAATCAATGACCGTGAAGAAATATTCTTTTGCAAGCGTTTTTAAATATGGAGATGCCGTTCTTCAAGCTTTTGTAAAACCAAGAAATCAAGCTTGCCTGCCGCAGCGTAAAGGTGCCAACATTGCACTGGGATCTCCTGTACTTGGCGATCACAATACTGGTATACCAGTATTGTTAACAATACTGGAATAAAATTTTGTTCCAGTATTGTTATTCCAGTATTGTTCCAGTATTGTAGAATTCAAAATTTTACAACAATACTAATTTATCATTATGTATACATTATGTCATAATTAAGGGAAACGATGTCAGGATTGTTTATTCTACAATCAATCAGATTATTTTATCTTTCTTGTAAAAATGACTAATTACTATGACCAAGGTTATGTCAAAATATATATTTCCTGTTCATATAAATTAATTTTTTTAATTTTGTCAATAGATGTTACATATTATTTTTTGTGAGGTACATGTATATGCTGATTTGTTCTTAATTATTTGGTTTAGATCTGTGAACTAGATGCATGTACATTAACTCTGGGTTTGTCTTGGGTTGTATTTTTCTCTCTGGGTTGAGATCCTTATTGACACCTTGTTGTCCATTTCAATTTTCATATTATTCGGGTATGTGTAATTATAACAAATAGGGTTAAAATAGACAGCTGTCGATGATAATGAAAATATTTTTATTATTTACTTAAACAGTAATGAATGTTTTAATTTTTTGGGAAAAAAATACAATACTGGAACAAATTTTATTCCAGTATTGTTAACAATACTGGTATACCAGTATTGTGATTGCCAAGTACAGGACATCCCCTTGTACAGTCATACATACAATGTCAGCCATATAGACTACTGATTTGTATGGGTAGGTGCAACAAACTGCCTAGAACGCACTCAAGCACCTGAGGCCCCCAAAATTTACAAACTATATATTTTTCTTATGTACATCTTTTATTTTAAGAATCAAAAACTCAAGAAGTAAGAAAATAATTTACAGAAGAAAACCATGGAATTTAAAACTTGTTATTATGATTGAAAAAAAAAAAACCTCACATTATAAAACTGGCATGACTTGCTATTAAAAAATACATGTACAAGTCACAAACAGATCCATGATTACTGAAAATTGATTTTTGCATATCACAGGACCCACTGCCAGTCTACTGGAAAACATATACCAGTACTCAGTTATAGTTACTAAGTTGTTGTAAGGAGGAAAACTGTACTGCTGTGTTTTTTGTAACATGCAAGTGCCAATTTTGCAGTGTGATTTTAAAAATTTCAAGTACATAATTGTTTTTATTGCTAATATTCAGAATATTTCATGATTTATCAATAAATGCACTTTTAATCTTTATCTTTGTCATTTGGTAAGTTTGTTGTCAGATTTTGTTTGGTGCTATAGTCATGATAACATACAGTCTACTCACATAATGTTGAACTCGAAGGGACCATTCAGTTTTCTTCGACGTAACTGGAAATTTGAGTTATCAGGAGTAAATTTAGCTAGACTCTTGTGTAGAGGGTCCAAAATTTCACTTCTGAGTTATCTGAAAATTCAACTTACCTGTGTTCCAGATAACAAGAGCCCGCTGTACCTATTTTTACACTGGTCTACATTTTTAAAATAATGGTACTGTAGACCATGGTCATTTGCATGTATTATAATTTTGATAATTTCATGCATCAGTTAAAGTTTATTGTATTGGATAGAATATAAAACATTTTGGTAGGGAAGATTCATGCCCTTCTTGTTAACACAAAAACTGCATGAAAAAAATTTCACATGTATAGAATTAATAATGTGTGTACACTTCTCCTGTCATATGACATAACTAATGTCTAATCATTAGGCTGAAAAAAGAATTTGCTAAATTTAGGACCCTACCTTATTTTCAGTGCCAAACCAAAATTTTATGTCAGCTTTGTTCAGCAAGCACCTTTTCAGTCCAAGTGTCTCCACTTTATAACCTAGGTCAAAAAAAGAAATAGAAAAAAAATCCCTACCTAACTTTTTTTAAGTATTTTTTAAACACAGATATTTTTTATTGAGCCTTATTGTGCATTTACAAATGGTAAGTAGCCTAGTTATACAATGTAAAAAAAATACTTGAAAGTGGAAAAAGGGTCTCAGTGACAACCTTAAATACAGTAATGCTCAAACCCTTATTGATTAAAATTCCAGAAGTTTACAGCATACGTTACAGATGGAAAGCAGTCAAATGATCAAAGTATGAATCACCAGAAGATGAGTTTCTTTAGAAGATTTAATATACTGTTTTTGGTTAATAAGATGGACATGTAATAATAAACAGAATAAATACTGATTGTTATTCACCTATAGATTTTATACCCATCTTTGCACTGAGATTCCCAACCAATGAACTGCTTAATTTCATATACATATTTATATTTCAGGCCCCTGGCTACATACAGCAGTCTTACAGACAAAAATTTGGCAGGTTACTTTGCCAATACAAGGATGCGACGTCACCTAAGAAGAGCAGGACTGGTAAGATAATTAACAGATATATTATATTGTGTTGTAGAAAATATCAATTTAACTTCAAATTAATAGAGTGTTCAAGTTATCCAAAGTAATGTGTAAGTACAAATGGAACATCAGTATCACTTCAAAATGTTGGACTTTATGACAGCCAGGTTAACTTGTGAATTAAGAATATTCATACTGAACATTTATTTAGATCTGTTTCACTTGCTGTTGGACTGGTTTTGGTTCATAATGAAAAGTTTAAAGCAGTCAGATTGGTTTACTGTTATCCACGGGTCATTCACTGGCATGATTGGAGACCATTTAAAAGTAGTCAGAATGTCATAAACTCCACTTAGATAGTGTTTTACTTCCTTACATGTTGACTGGAAGCTGTGAAGTAAGATCTTACTGCATTGACACAGGTACAAAAATTTAAAGTTCCAATTTATTGTTGTTTTTTTTTAGAAGTAGGTATATTTTTTTTTAGAAGTAGGTATACATTTTTTTTAGAAGTAGGTATATATTTTTTTAGAAGTTGGTATATTTTGGTTTTTTAGAAGTAGGTATATTTTAGTTTTAGAAGTAGGTATATTTTAGTTTTGTTGAATAGAAGTAGGCCATACTGATAGTTCTTATTGGAAACTAAAATAGAAAAGAGGAATATATAATACAGTAGAACTTTGGTAGTGTGAACTTGAACGGCTCGAACACCATGTGTTTTCCAAACCACTTTTTAGTCCCATCAATTATTTTTTCAACAGCTTGACTGTTGTATGCGATGATGCAGGAAAAACATATCAAAGTAATCATACGCATTTCAACT
>JAOXYI010087139.1:0-34424 GCA_028566495.1 Lithophaga antillarum | reverse complement strand
TTACTTGCAATGGAGCGGCCGAGCGTGAATTCACTCTCGGCAACATATGGTTGAATTAAAAGAGTTTACATAATATTTTTTTGTAATGGGCGACGACTGTTGATAATGTTACTATTCTCCGCTTTTAATTTGTTTGTATTATTACTCGATAATCCGTAATAAACGAAAAAATATGTTCGCAATCTTCATCTTGATACAGTTTGAAATGACTCCATTGACATAAAATCGGACACGAAATTTAATAATCCATAGTACGAACAGACTTATAAATTATGTAAACAACTAAAATTGTAATCAAATTCTTTTATCTTTCTCTTAGAATGAAAATAGGTTTCTGATTTGCAAATTCAAAAGTTTTTGGTTGTGCTCCACAGAAACGAATAGGACCGCGTTGTAGCTCCGACGAGACAAGTGTTGACAGAGGAGTTACATTATTGCAGCTAACTCAAAGTAAGAAAGCAACAAAAATATTTCAAGAAGAAAAATTAGACTCGGGTCTACTGCTTAGGTTTTTGCTTATGACCCTGGATCCAGTCTTTCAAAGAAGGACGAGTTAAAACCTGTGAAAGACTCATACAGGAAAAGACTTTGTAAATCTAATCATCATTAAGGAATCTTAATGTAACAACAGTGGTTTTCGAACCACTCCAAGAAGTAACAAAAATTCCACTATTCAAAATGGCTGATATATCCATTGGTGCTGTAATTTGAGAATAAATTAATATAAAAATTATTTGTTTCTTCAGAAGCACTAGTTAATATGAAGCCAGATTTGACAGAAATGTTTTTAAGGTCATATAACCCACTGGTGCTTCTGGGGTGGACAGAAATCTAAAAAATGCAAGCCCAATTAAATAACGCTTGTATTGAATGATAAAAAATCCTGACCAAGTAATGTTATGTTCTTAATTCGTTGAAAATCTGAAATAGCTACCACCTATCAGTGGCGATTCGTGTCAAAATTGAGATGGTTTCATCTAGATGGTTTTCCATCTAGATGAATTTTAAAAGCATCTAGATGGTTTTGTAAAGCATGTAGATACTTGTTAAAAGCATCTAGATATAACACCATTTCATCTACATATTTTATATTTTCATCTAGATGGATTTTTATCTAGATGCTTATTCAAACCATCTAGATGCTTTTCACAACGTTTGTGTCAATGCAAAAACATCTAGATGCTGAAAATAACTGAATAGCCAATCAAACATCGTTTTACAAATTAACTTTGGTTGTTCATTTACGCGAGATTTGACGAACAATATGGCGAACAGAGTTACAGAACCAGCTAAAGAACGTTTTTTACGTCAAGTTCAGGCTACAGTAGACTATTGTTCACGTCTCGGAACTTCTGATTCATTGACACAAGAAACCTCTGATAATCTGAAATCTAGGTTAGTATCTGTGCTAGCAACACGAGCAAGTGTAAGCGTACTTTCTTTTCGGTGTGCAGAATTTCCGGGTACAAGAGTACCCTAGTGTATTTCTTCCATTTACTAGTGCGTTTATTCCGTCAGAAAAATCACACTAGTGTATTTATGTCACGGAAATTCTACCCTAGTGATAAATATCCAAAAGGAAAGAATACCAGATCTCGCCCGGTCCTACTGAACAGAGACAAATAAAGACAACAAACCAAATATTGTACATGTACTGTATATATTTTATGGTGAATTTTCAACAGAAATTACGTTTATCTAATATTATTTCGTCATTATATTAACTTTATAGTACAAATAGATTTGTGTTTCTTGTTTATTAGAACATCAACAAGCAAAATTTTTGTGATCGTCGTAATACCCTAATGGCAGAAGAAGAGACAACAGATTAATATTGGCTGTTCAGTAATTTCAATTGGTTTTTTTAAATCAAAATAATGTTTTCCAGATACAAAGATATGTTAAATTAGTATTGGTATGGTCTAACATCTGAATTCTAAGGAGATATAGACGACTTTCTTATTCGTGCAGTTTCCCCGGGGATTTTTACTTCACAGAAGGAATTCGCTGACGTCAAAATGCAAAATGACGCAATTGCGCTGATTGACCCTCGGTCAGCCGGCGCAGTTCATTCATAAAAAAGAATAAGAAAGTCATGTATTGGATAATATTTATGATGATATTGATATGTAGGAAAAATGGCGACCAAACAGTATACCATTAATTATGACATGATCCCGGATTAACTCAAAATTTTAAGGATATCTATATTACCGAGATATAAATTGAAATAATGTCAAATATTGAAATTATTTTATTAAATAATAATAAGATTTTCTTCAAAATAAATTCATTTATTTGCAGTCAATTATTTCAAATCCAGAAGTTGTCGGCAAAGACAAAAGATTTTCTAAACATGCAAATTTCTGTACAAAACCTAAGCATAAGTGTCAAAAATGAAAAAAAATCAAAGAAAAAACGCATTTATCAATATAATTCATTTTTTTTTTAATTGTTGTCTTTACTTGTCTCTATTTGTCTCTAGTCGTCTCTGTTCAGTAGGACCCTATCTTGCCACCGTATATTTTTCTACAGGAACTGACTGAAAATTTAACTGCAAAATTATAGATGGAGTTCCCATTTCCAATTTTGGACATAAGGATAAGATTTATATATCCTGCAACTCTAATGTAAAAACCACAATGGCGAGAATTGGTCCTTGGCGAGATCTGGTCTGATGCCAGTAGCCCTAACAAGTCCCTTCGCCCTACACTACAGCTCAGGACAATTTTGTCAAATCCACTTGTCCATGATGGGAGTGGTTTTGACCTGGGAGTTTCCTAACAATATACGAGCTGCACATAATAAATAACGAGTCAAATAGATTTAAAAAAAATGTTATTCAACCTAATGAAAATCAAAATCAAATTTTATCCCCGGATTTCCAATAAATCTGTTCACATGTATTTAAAAGTGTAAAATTCAAATACGACTATATGAAGTTCAAGATCACTTAATTGAAAGGTAAATGAAAAGGCCGTCAGCACATGATTACATCATCTTTTATTCATGAATATCATTGAAAAAATGTTATTTATTTCAAATCAAACCTAATTCAATGAAATGATATGGCTCGATTACCTGAAAGCATAATTTATTTTCCTCCGTTACGACATATGGGAGTGAATTGTAGCTCCGCCCAAACAGAAATTGTCGTCGTGTAGGTGCACATGAAGGTTTCAGACTTTTGAAATGGTTCCAAATGTAAACAAGGCCCAAAGAGTCAAATGAGTTTTTATTTTTTAGGTTGTGACTTCATACATATTGATATACACCATGTAGGTTTAGTCAGTATACATTAGCTGCATTTAATCTGCAGATTCACAGTATGCTTTTAAATTCCCAGTTCTGGTTTGGGTAAATTTCCTGAAAGTGTCAAAGACCAACATTTTTTCGGAATTCTTACTAAAATTTATATATTTTTAGCTCACCTGACCAAAGGCCATGTGAGCTTTTGTCATCACTTGGCGTCTGTCGTCCGGCGTCCGTCCGTTAACTTTTCACATTTTAATCTTCTTCTCAGAAACCACTAGGCCAAATGGAACAAAACTTTGCAGGAAGCATTTATAAAGTGTCCTCATTTCGTCCCGATTCGTCAACAAACATAGCCCCCATGGGCGATTCTTGTTTCTGATTGGCTGATACAGAAAAAAATCTTCTCCTCTGAAACCGCTTGGCCAAATGAACTGATATTTGACAGGAAGCATCTATGAAAGGTCCTATATAAAGTTTCCTCATTTTGTACCGATCCGTCAACAAACATGGCGACCATGGGCGATTTTTGTTTCTGATTGCAATTGGCTGATATAGAAAAAAATCTCCTCTGAAACCGCTTGGCTAAATGAACTGATATTTGACAGGAAGTACATGTATGAGAGGCCCTCTATGAAATTTGTTCATTTGGTCCTGATCTGTCAAAAAACATGGCCGCCATGGGCGATTCTTGTTTCTGATTGGCTAATATAGAAAAAAATCTTCTCCTCTGAATCCGCTAGGCCAAATGATCTGATATTTGACAGGAAGCATCTATGAGAGGGTCTTTATAAAGTTTCCTCATTTTGTACCGATCCGTCATCAAACATGGCCGCCATGGGCGATTCTTTTTTCTGATTGGCTGATATAGAAAAAAATCTTCTCCCCTGAAACAGCTTGGCCAAATGAACTGATATTTGACTGGAAGCATATATGAGAGGTCCTCTATGAAATTTCCTCATTTCATCCTTATCTGTCAAAAAACATGGCCGCCATGGGCGATTCTTGTGTCTGATTGGCTGATATAGATAAAAGTCTTCTCCTCTGAATCCGCTTGGCCAAATGATCAAATATTTGACAGGAAGCATCTATGAGAGGTTCTTTATAAAGTTCCCTCATTTTGGGCTGATCTGTTAACAAACATGGCCGCCATAGGCAATTCTTGTTTCTGATTGGCTGATATAGAAAAAATCTTTTCCTCTGAAACCGGTTATCCAAATGAACTGATATTTTACAGGAAGCATCTATGATAGGTCCTTTATAAATTTTCTTTATTTCGTCCTGATCCATCAGCAAACATGGCCGCCATGGGCTATTCTTGTTTCTGATTGGCTGAAATAGAAAAAAATCTTCTCCTTTGAAACCGGTTGGCCAAATGGACTGATATTTGACAGGAAGCTTCTAAGTCTAGGCCCGTTATATAGATTCCTCATTTTGTCCCGATCTGTCAACAAACATGGCTGACATGGGCAATTCTTGTTTCTGATTGGCTGGAAGCAACTGTTTAAGGTTCTTTTTAAAAATCAAACATTTTTTTGTCCCATAAGACAACATATATCACAACTTAGGACAATTTATCATTGTTCTTGCCAGGTGAGCGATACAGGCTCAGCCTTCTGAGCCTATAGTTTCAATCATTTGTTACCTGAAAGCAATGATTTGTAAAAATTTAAATTCAATAAAAGGTCTGCATTTCCAACTTTAGTAAATTTCCTGAAATTACTGTAAGACCATTAATTTTTGGAATTTTCCTTAGCAAACATGTACTTTTGAAATTTTGCAAGCAAGCATTATAATTTTAAGCACATATAGATTTCAAAAGAATTGTAATTCCAACTGATTCTAACATTAATAAATTTTTCGGATTAACTCTTAGAATATTGTTTTTGAAAAATTGTCTGAGAAACAAATATTTTTACAAGGATCTCTGCAGATGCAACACTAAATTTTATCTTTTTGACAAACTTATGGAATACAATCAACTTGGGCTACGACAGCTGTACTACGACAGTAGGGTTGAGCTTTGCAGGGGTGTGGGGATAGCTGTCATTCTGACAGCCTGCGTCTAGTTTGATTTTCCTTTTCCCTGAGTATCCCCTTGGTATTTCTTGATGTTACTTGTAAGACAAATTCAATTCTACTGTATTTCAAACATGTATTGTGATAGTATAAATATTAAACTCTCAAAAAGTGTAAAGAAAATCCAATTGTGAAAAGTTTATTTCTCTGGCAACCATTGGGCCGATTTGGGGTCTTATCGCAACCCATACTTTTATGTGTTTTTCAATGAAAAGCAATAAAATATATTTAATAAAACCCTCTCGTCCGACTCCACATACATTTAGCTTGAAAATCTATAAACTAACTTTGCTATGGCTTAATGGATACTAAAGTTGTTCTTACTTAAACATCACAACAGTTTTTCATGTTGTTTGACTTTTATTCATTGTTATCTTATATTTACTAGAGGGAAAAAAGAAAATTTTAAATTGTGTTTTTCAGGTTACTTTCCATAATGAGAGATATTGAAAGAGCCTGCCCAACTATGATTTCTGAAGCAGAGAAAAATGATCTTTTATCAATAGTCAATGAAATGTATGGGGACATAGAAAAAACATCCAGTACCCAGAGTGATGGTGAGTATAGTGATAACCTATGTATAGGTTAGCTGGCATCAACATCATTGTTTACAGTTTAAAAATGGATGGAGCAAAGCGAAGGCATTTACTTGTCCTGTAACCCTGATAAAAATCATTCTATTGTTTAAATTAATGAATAATGTCAAACTACTAAAATAAGCTCCAGACAGAATCTTATTCCTATTTGTATTTCATTTTCTGTTGTGAATTCAAAGGTGCAGGATGTACATTTATTTGGCAGGAATAAATATATGTACATGTATTATTGAAAAACACAAGATTTTATGATAATTCTTTCAAATATTTTGAAAAGTGGAAACTTAAAGTTGGAAATAAATAAACCAGTATTGTGATATTCTATTCTGTGTTTGGATACTTTCTTTACTGTAAAGAAATGTTTTGCATAAATGTGCCAAGATTTGCCATTTCAACCAGAAAAACAACAAAATGCATGTACAAGGTTTCTCAAAGTGATAGAGATCACATTTTCAATATTCTTGAAAATTTACTTTCATGGAGCAAAATATTGTTTAGATTGAGATTTTTCTGTAGTAAAATTAGAGTACTTGAAAAATTTGAGAATTTTAAAATAAAAAAAAAACAAACAAAGTATAAACATTTTAAAAACTTGTAGAACAATTGTCTTAAATGTTCTAAACAAATTTTCATAATTTGGTATAATGTACAGGCCTACAATAACTGTCCCGGCAGAGTTATCTCCCTTTTATTGGAAAATCCCATACAAAATGTTTTTGTTTCCATGGAAAATATAGATGACCAAAACAAGGTGAAGTAAATTGATTTAATTAAGACTAAAGTAAATGCATCTTTTCTCAAAGAATTAAAGGAACTGAACAGTTTAAGGTGGTGTAAATTTGAAAAAGCCATTGTATGAACTCATTTTATCAGACAGTAGGTTGAATACAGAATGCAGGATGTTTTAAAATGTGAAATGAACAAGATGTAAGCTTATGTGGTTCTATTTTATGAAAGTTCCTAGCTGAGAGGTTACTTATTAAAACAAAAAAACACAACTGAGTTTTTATATCTGTTGTTTCAAATTTTCTACAAGTCTGAATATATCTTTTACTGTACATGCTGTATGGTTTTGTAAAATATATCTTTTTCTTTTAACAGCTAATATTGTTAATAACTGTTTTTTCATGATGAAAAGATTAAACTCCTTTTCCAGTGAATTTCATCATCATCATTATTCGAAAAGCAATCGAATAAAAATAAACCATGCTAATTTATTTATTGCTATTTATCTTCGTGTCATTAGCTATTTACCTTGACAACTGTCATGCAGGGGTCACCCGCGTCCTTAGTTTCTAGCGATAATATGTTAGTATCCGATGATAATAGGTTTTTTGTTCGCATACATTTTGATAAAGATCAAAGAAAATTTATACAAAAAAGTGATAAACAATTTTATTATATTTTACTAGCCTCTTATCGTGATACATTGACTTGATGGAAGGTGTAAATATGCACATGATGCCATGTTCCAGCAGTATGCAAATGAACTTTAATGTAGTACACTGTAGAAATTTTCCTTCAAATTAAATTTAACATGTTTTGCAGGGACTGGTCACTGTGGTAAAGGCTGTGAATCATTATTTGCAAAACTTTTGTTATTTATATTCAGATTTGCAAAATCTTTACAATGGCATCACTTTGGTTTGCAACAGAATATATAGGACAGTAGTTTTACCAGCTTCCTGTTTGCAATATTAACATTGCAAAAGCCTTGAATTTTATTATATCAGTTTCTAATATTACATTCACGTCTATTGAAATCATTAAACTCACTGTTCTTTTATAACATTTTTTGCAAGTGAAAATATCCAAGTGGACTATTTTCTTGGTGGAAGAACTATTTTTATATACAAAGTTAATGGTGAATGAGGGATAATTCTAGACAAATGGTTGAAATCAGAAATTGATGTTTTAGTTATCTCCCATTTGATGATAAAGTTTTTATAAAATGATAATATTGATTCAAAGAAAATACAAAAATGCAATGCTTCTGAGATCAAATTCTGTATGTCAGATACATGTACAAAGTACAGACAATGCAAGCAAATCTGAACATCAGTCCCAACAGGCCTATACATGTATTTTATATTTGTCACAATCATGTAAATTTAACATTCAGCTTCTTTCAAATCATACAGACATACTGGTGAAACACTATTAGTTAATTTTTAACAGTTGATTTTTATTGTCGAATAATCATCATATTTTGAAGGCTTAAAATAAATGTGTTTCAGTTGCATGTTTGCATTACTTTTTTTTAGAAACTGGATTTCAAGCCAAGCGGCCTTGCCTTGGAGAAAGGGGTACACCAAAATTTGATATCTCAAAAGAGCAGCTAGAATTTTTATCAGACTATAAATTTTCAGCACCAATGATGGCAGAAGCATTGCACACTTCAGAATCAACTATTCGTAGACGACTAAGGTTTGTTGATTTTAATTGAATTAAGTTTTCATGCACCCTGAATTATTTTGGGGGAGTATATGGTAGCTGCGTTTTTCATCTGTCTGTATAAACATGCCAAAAATCATTTTCACCTGTCCAGTAGAATTAAATTTTGCTTGAATGATCATTTGATGTATCCCTACAAAGGTTCTTTTTTTTTTGTTAATCTGAAATTCAAGCCCCCAAGTCCTGCATGAGTTTTTTGCAAGCAGTAAATACAGCCTTAACCATCAGTCCTAGGCACTTTATAATTGGTATATAGTTGCATATATATGTTTACCATTACACTGACAACAAAGTGAGCAGGCGAGACACCAGGTTCTGAGGAAACATACGACATGGCCCACAATTATGAAACTACATGTATGTGTGGAGATGTATTTAAGGGAGTCTGTTAGTATCTAAACCAAAATATGTCACTTTGACCTAGGCCTACTTTTCATGCATCATTATAACTCTGGTCAAGTTTTATGTCCAACTCGTTTCCTCATTTACTGTGTGGCCTACCATCATGTAACGTGGGTATGCTGATGCATCTTAGGGAGTCTGGCAGCATTTTATCAAAAATGTGTCACTTTAACCTAATTTTCATGCTTCATTGGCTCTGATTAGGTTATGTCCTACTCTATTTTTCAGGGACTTTGTGGCTTACCATCAATGTAAGTTGGTGTCCTGATGCATCTTAGAGAACCTGGCAGCATCCCATCCAAAATAGGCCATTTTGACCTATATTTAATGCAACATTGACTTTAATTCAGTTTATTTCTTGGATACTATATGGCCTACTATCGTATCATGAATGCAAGCTTGTTATATATAGTGGCAAGCTGGGTACAGGGCGAAATTTGCAGGAGGTGGTTTTTGGCTGTCTTAATGAATTCTTTTATAATATATATCGACACAATTGCTAATCATAAAATACAGGTCAAGTTTGATTTTTAGGTTTGAGATTTTTATGGTTCAGGAGTTATTCGCTTTGAAAGTTTAAAAATTTGACAAAGTTGTTTTTTGTGTAAAGGTTACACTATTAACTTAAATGTTTAATATAAATACATATACATTTCAGAGAATACAATATTAAATTAAGAGAGGGAAAGGCAACAGATATTAGCAATGAAGAATTAGATATTAAAGTTAAAGAGATCATTGGAACCAACAAAAGGATAGGCCCCAACTCAATAAGAACAAGACTACAAATGGAGAACATTCATCTGACCAGACAGAGAGTGAGGGATTCATGTCATAGGGTTGATCCAGCTGGCAGTGCTCTGCGGTCTATGGAGAGACGCAATATTCATCGTAGAACATACAAAGTAGCAGGACCAAACTCTTTGTGGCACATAGATGGAAATCATAAATTAATAAGGTATACATATCTTTAAAAATAAATTATATTTATTTTGATTCATGGAGATCATTGAACCAAACAACAAACATTGTAGGCATAGGCAGTTCTATTTTCTGATTGCCTGACAGAGAAAAAGCTCTCCTAAAAACTGCAAATGATAAACTACATGTTTTTTGTATTTTAAAATATTCTTCGAAAAAATGTGCATTTGCATACTAGTATAATCTTTTCTATAGTTAAACGATTGCTTTAATACGGCTCAAATAATTTCTCCTGTCCGGCCTAAAACTGTTTTAGGACTTCTCTGTGGTTACTTTGAAAAACATAATAGTTTTTTCTTCCATCAAACTCCTCCTGAATAGAATAATGAATAGTTCAAACAGAGTGATGCTTCTAAAATGCATATATGTTTATGTATTAAGTTATTACTTGATAACAAAATATAGAAATGTCAGAAGAGATGTTCACATGATCTTTACAGAATTGATTCTCAGGGTTATGTATAAATAAATGCAAATAACTATTAAACAGTTTTCCTTTCATCCAATGTACACAGTTTTCCTTTCATCCAATGGGTAATTGAAATTTATGGCACACAGTTGCTCAAGATTCTTACGTGATTAAGAGCAGAAACATCATGTTTTTGGACACTACAATGTTTAAAGTAAAAATAAAGCCTACTCTTCTCATACTCTGTCACACTCTCAATGCATTACTGAGAAGAAACAATTATTATCTATTAACGATAACATGCAGGTTTCTAATTTGACATCACGTTTTAGCTCACCTGGCAAAAGGCCATGTGAGCTTTTGTCATCACTTGGCGTCCGTCGTCCGTCCGTCGTCTGTTAACTTTTCACATTTTAATCTTCTCCTCTGAAACCACTGGGCCAAATGGGACCAAACTTTGTAGGAAGCATCTATGTAAGGTCCTTTGTAAAGTTTCCTCATTTCGTCCCGCTCCGTCAACAAACATGGCCGCCATGGGCGATTCTTGTTTCTGATTGGCTGATATAGAAAATCTTCTCCTCTGAAACTGCTCGGCCAAATGAACTGATATTTGACAGGAAGCATCTATGAGAGGTCCTTTATAAAGTTTCCTCATTTCGTCCCGATCTGTCATCAAACATGGCCGCCATGGGCGATTCTTGTTTCTGATTGGCTGATATAGAAAAAAATCTTCTCCCCTGAAACCGCTTGGCCAAATGAACTGATGTTTGACAGGAAGCATATATGAGAGGTCCTCTATGAAATTTCCTCATTTCATCCTTATCTGTCAAAAAACATGGCCGCCATGGGCGATTCTTGTGTCTGATTGGCTGATATAGAAAAAAATCTCCTCTGAAACTGCTTGGTCAAATGAACTAATATTTCACAGGAAGCATCTATGAGAGGTCCTTTATAAAGTGTTCTCATTTTGTCCCGATACATCATCAAACATGGCCACCATGGGCGATTATTGTTTCTGATTGGCTGATATGAAAAAAATCTTCTCTTCTGAAACCGCTATGCAAAATGAACTAATATTCGATAGGAAGCATCTATGAGAGGTACTTTATAAAGTTTCCTCATTTCATGCTGATCCAAGAACAAACATGGCCGCCATAGGCAATTCTTGTTTCTGATTGGCTGATATAGAAAAAAATCTTCTCTTCTGAAACAGCTTGGCCAAATGAACTGATATATGATAGGCAGCATCTATGAGAAGTCCTTTACAAAGTTTCCTCATGTGCCTGTCCCAAGCCAGGAACATGTAGTCCAGTGGTAGTCGTTGTATTTACGTTTATTGTTATTCGTTATACGTTATTTGATTTTCAATAGTCTAGTTCGATCATCGTTTTTGTGAATAGTTTCACATTTTTATTTTTTGGGGCCTTTTACAGCTTGCTGTATGGTATGGATTTTGGTCCATTGTTGAAGGCCGTATGGTGACCTGTAGAAGTTTAACTACACATGTAATTGTTCTTTAATATTTGATGGATGGCTGTCTCATTGACAATCATACCACATCTCCCTTTTCATATTTGTATATTGTACAATAACTTGTAATTAAAAATGTGTTTAGGTTTTTTTGGGTCATGTTTTTTCTTGGCGTCATCGATTCTTAGGTACATTCTGGACTGCCACTTACTATTTGGAAGAGAATCAGTAAGTAATTGTTACTGAAAATACCTACATCAAAGGAATATTCGGACTAAAATGTGATTTGTAACTAAAAAGTTATTAAACGATTGCAATTCTGATATACATGTAGCATGTCTTGTTCAAATTGGTATTTCATATAATAGCTTCCTATTCTTTTTTAGATGGGGATTTGTCATACATGGAGGAATTGACGGATTCAGTCGTCTTATAACCTTTTTACATGCCAGCACCAACAACAAATCAACAACAGTATACGACTTGTTTATTGATGCTACAAGTAAACATGGTATTCCATCTAGAATTAGAGTAGACCATGGTGGTGAGAATTCTGACATTTGTATTTTCATGGAAGGATATCGGGGTGTTGACAGAGGCAGTGCTATCAGAGGAAAGAGTTCTCACAACCAAAGGATTGAACGACTATGGGTGGATTTATGGGATTCAGTGACAAATGAATACTATGATCTCTTCTCTTACATGGAAAATTCTGCTATTTTAGACTTGACATCTGCTAAACATATGTGGGCATTCCAATACGTATTTTTACCTAGAATCAATAAAGCATTAGAGATGTTCATTTATCAATACAATCATCATGGTTTGTCAACAGAGGGAAATAAAACTCCCTATCAGCTTTTTATTCAAGGGGTTTTGAGAACAGTCCAAACCGATAATGTATCAATTGCAGACTTGTTATTGATGGCCGGAAATGAGAATACTCCTGAATCTGTGCCGCCAGATTATGGACAGGATGAACTAGAACAGGAGGATGATGTCAGTGATATCAGTGGTGTTGACGATGAGGAAGATATGAACCTTCCAGCAATACATTGTCCTTTAACAGATGAAGACCTTCAAATTCTCAGAGGTGCCATTGAACCTTCAGAAAATTATAAAGAATTGTCATACGGAGTGGAATTATATAAAAATGTATTAATTTTCATAGATTCAATCATGAATTCAGACACCAGCAGTGGTGATTAAGTCAAATCCTCATTAAAATCTTTATCATAATGCCTGGTCTTTGTCACTGATTCTGTGAGTTTGCATTATACAAAGCACATTGACTACTTGTTGACTTGTAGGGCATTTTTACCTATTTTATGAGAGCTGAAATTGGTATAACTGTAGAACAGCTGACCATTGTTTTCAATTAAAACCATGATTCATGTAGAAAACTATAAAATAATTATTATAGCTGATTTTATTAGTTTTAAGTTAATATGATGCCCTATTGATGCAAATATCTTCAAAGTTAAGGAATTTATGGCCTCTTTTATGTTTGACATATTACTAACTTCATTCTAGACTCTAGTGCTACCTTAAGGCTGTACAAACTGCTTCTGAAAACTTTATGCACAACTATGGTGTCAGGGCCATAAACTGAGTGCAGAAGTTGTATAACCACATGCCATACATTATGTACCTACAACTAACACCAGAGGCTCGAAGGAGCCTGTAATAGCTCACCTGGCATACAGTTGCAGAGACAAAGTTGACATTAAAACCATAAGTTTAACTGTAATCTAATAGAGCAAGTAGTTTTAGGCTTGCAATAGGGCATACCCACACATAAGAATGAACACTTTATGACACTAATTTTGGAGCAATTATTGTATGATTGGTTGAATTGTTATCACTTACCTTTGTCTAAGTCTAGGGTTTCAGTTAAATGTTTACAAAATCAATTATCCGGAACGGTAGCGCACCCTAGTTACTTATATTATATGGGTGTTCCCTATTTTTTAATAAATTTCCCGCTGGGGCCTTTGTTAAACTAAGTTCCTTTAAGGTGGGCATCTTTGTTTGAGAAACAATTCTGAAAGGGACCTACCTAGAGACCATTCCACTTAAGTTTGATTCCAATTGAGCAAGTAGTTTTAGACAAAAAGATTTTTATGCCCCCGCTGCTAGGCAGTCAGGGGCATTGTGTTACCCTCGTACGTCTGTACGTATGGCCTGAAAGTTGTTTCCGATCAATAACTTTTGAGAACATGGACAGAATGATTTAAAATTTGGATATGATGTTACAGACCGAGTTCTAAATTAGAATGTTTCACTTTGGTCGTTCCAGAGTTATGCCCCTTGAAATAGCCTAATCTCATTAAATTTACGGTTTCCGATCAAGATCAAGAACTTTCGAGAACATCGTCAGAATGATTTGAAATTTGGATATGTTGTTAAGGACCGATAATTACAGACGGATTTCAAAATGGGAATGTTTCACTATTGTCGCTGCAGAGTTATGCCCCTTGGAATAGCATAATTTCATTAAATTTACGGTTTCCAATCAATAAATGTAACTTTTGAGAACATCTAAGGAATGATTTGAATTTTGGATATGTTGTTAAGAACCGAAAATTACAGACTGAGTTTGAATTTGGAATGTTTTACTTTTCTCATTCCAGAGTTATACCTTAGCTGTTAAGATGTTGGGGGAGGAGGACTTAACCCTTGGCGGGGGCATGTGTCCCATGGACATTCTATTCTATGTTTTAAAGAATTTCCCATAGGGTCCTATATTAAACTAACTTAGGTGACTATTTTGGTGTGGGCTTGGGTCATCAGATACACTTCTGAGAGGCACCAACCAAATAACCATTCCACAAAAGTTTGGTTCCACCTGAGGATGTTATTCCAGACGACAAGATTTTTTAAGGAATTTCCCATAGTGTCCTATGTTAAACTAAGTGCCGCTGAGACGGCCATTTTGGTTGTCAGGAAGGATCATCGGATAGCATTCTGAAAGAGGATCACCTAAAGACCATTTCCTTAACGTTTGGTTAAAATTGAGCAAGTAGTTTGAGAAGAGAAGATTTTTAACTAAATTTCCCATAAGGCCCAATGTTAAACTAAGTTCGGCTGTGGCAGCCATCTTGGTTGGTTGACGGGGTCATCGGATACAATTCTGAAAAAGGTTCACCTAAAGAACATTGAACTAGCAGACAGAAACTGCGAGTACTCGTTCGAGGTCGGTACTTCTTGTTGTATCTTGTATTACTTGTTATTGTAGTTTTCTGTATCGATCTTGTGTTAAACCCATTTCAACTGATTTATTGTTGTTTTGTCACACCACTGTCCCAGGTTAAGGGGGAGAGTTGAGCGCTCACTAACCAGTTTAACCCCGCCACATACTTTATGTGCCTGTCCCAAGCCAGGAACCTGTAATCCAGTGGTTGTCATGGTTTACTTGTTTATTGTTGTTCGTTTTTCGTTTTTTCAATAGATTAGGTCGATTGTTGTATATTTTTTTTTTTTATATAATTTCACATTTTGTATTTTTCGGGGCCTTTTACAGCTTATGGTATGGACCCAGTCCTTTGTTGAAGGCCGTAGTGTGACCTGTAGAAGTTTAAATTTGTCTGTTATCAAGTGGATGGTTGTCTCATGAACAAACATACCATATCTTCCATTTGTATACGCTCCCGAAGGGAGCGAAAATGGTATGAAAATCAATGGGTACTTTCAAAGTACTAAGGTACCAAAAACTCTTCAACTTCCGGTGTTTACATCCGGGCCACATGGGAGATTGGCCAATCGAACTTTATTACCTCCATTTTGGAGAGTTCAAGTACCTAAATTTAATTAATTGGTCCCGTACTCCGCCTTTTAGCTTTGTTAACTTCAGAAGCGTCTCTGGTTGCACCTGTTTCATATTATTGAAACTTGAATACCTATAAAGTGACCAACATTGTACTTTTTTACCAAGGTTTTAATTGATGACGCTAGAAACAAGTGATTAGCTTGTCCCCTTGAATAACCTCTTTGTCAGTCTGATTAAAATGAGACTTGATAAAATTTGATGATTTATTTACAGTTTAAAACATTATTTCAACATCTCATATTTAATACGTGAATAAGTACATGAAATAGCAATGGGATATAGCTCTGGTCAAATGCTTTGAAATTACCTCCTATATAATTTATCAATAATTTGAATAATAAAATATTAAATTAATTGTGTTTCAAAAATGCAATATTTAACTGAGTCAGTAACCTGTTTGTCAAAATATAAATTGCTATTAAAAAGCCTAAGTTTTTACTAAGCGTGTCATTTTTCCGTATGAAAGATGTGCCCCATAGAAGTTAAGTATAGTCTGTATAGTTACGACTTAATTTTTCATTGTCTGATACAACTAATAGTCAATTTGAGTCGTTTATTAGTCCAATATGTCTTAGTTTTTCATAGTGGCGGATTAACTTCATATTTATTTGAGTCGTTATTGTAGCATGACCTTTAGACGTCTTTACAATTAAAACAAGAACAGTGTTCCATATCCCCGCTGCATAAGATGTAAAGATGAAGCACCGCATCCTCTAGGATACAATTCCATTCATGCCCCAACCACAACAATGAACTATTACAAACATCTACCAAATAATTCCAGCACATTATAAATTCACCAAAGTTTCTCCTTTTTATGGTACAAACTTTAATGTAGGAAAAAATAAAATTCAATTCCTGACTGGGGCATTATTACATTACTAAACGACATTTTAATAGTGCTAGAGCGCTAACAATGGCATTTTTCTGATTTTCTTTGTCTTAAAGGGAAATAACTCCTAAAAGAAATTTGACATTGCAACCATTTTCAAACTTGAGGAAGAGGTCACCACTATTAACCTTCAGTATAAATTTGAAAAAGATTGGATTTAAAATGAAAACGCTAGAGTGCTAACACTGGTATTTTTCCGATGTTCTATTAAGTCTTAAAGGGAAATAACTCCCACAAAAAAATTGACATGGCAGCCATTTTTGAACTTGAGGAAGACGTCACCAATAATAAGCTTCAGTATAAATTTGAAAAAGATTGGACTAAAAATGAAAACGCTAGAGCGCTAACACTGATATTTTTTCTGATTTTCTAAGTCTTAAAGGGTATTACTCCTATAATGAATTCGACATGGCAGCCATTTTCCAACTTGAGGAAGAGGTCATCTAGATAAAACATCAGTATAAATTTGAAAACGATCGAAGTAAAAATGAAAATGCTAGAGCCCTAACATTGATATTTTCCCGATTTTCTAAATCTTAAAGGGCAATAACTCCTACAATAAATTCGACATGGCACCTATTTTCCAACTTGAGGAAGGGGTCGTCCATATTAAGCTTCAGTATAAATTTGAAAAAGATCGGATTAAAAATGAAAACGCTAGAGCACTAACATTGATATTTTTCCGATTTTCTAAGTCATAAAGGGCAATAACGCCTACAATAAATTTGACATGACAGCCATTTTCGAACTTGAGGAAGGGGTTGTCTATATTGAGCTTCGGTATAAATTCGAAAAAGATTGGATTACAAATGAAAACGCTAGAGTGCTAACACTGATATTTTTTCTGATTTTCCAAGTCTTAAAGGGCAATAACTCCTATAATGAATTCAACATGGCAGCCATTTTCCAACTTGAGGAAGAGGTCATCTAGATAAAACTTCAGTATAAATTTGAAAAAGATCGGATTAAAAATGAAAATGCTAGAGCCCTAACATTGATATTTTTCCGATCTTCTAAGCCTTAAGGGCAATAACTTCTACAATAAATTTGACATGACACCTATTTTCCAACTTGAGGAAGGGGTTGTCCATATTAAGCTTCAGTATAAATTTGAAAAAGATCGGATTAGAAATGAAAATGCTAGAGCACTAACATTGATATTTTTCCTATTTTCTAAGTCTTAAAGGGCAATAACTCCTACAATAAATTTGACATGGCAGCCATTTTCGAACTTGAGGAAGGGGTCGTCTATATTAAGCTTCAGTATAAATTTGAAAAAGATCGGATTAAAAATGAAAACGCTAGAGCGCTAACATTGATATTTTTCCAATTTTCTAAGTCTTAAAGGGCAATAACTCCTACAATAAATTCAACATGGCAGCCATTTTCTAACTTGAGGAAGAGGTCATCTATATTAAGCTTCAGTATAAATTTGAAAAAGATCGGATAAAAAATGAAAACGCTAGAGCGCTAACAACATTGGACGGACGGACGCCCGGCATTTCTATATCCCAGCTCCGCGTTGCGGCGGGGATAATAAGTGTAGAGTCGTTTTTGTGTTGCTTAATAAGCAGTATTTGGTCAACTCAGTTTTTAGTGTCTAAAATTATTTGTATTAAATAACATATATTAAGGAAGAGTCATTAATCGACTCAATATATATTTTATTTAATAGTAACCTTCAAATGGTTAAGTCATTATTCTTCCGTTAGTTGGAGAGAAAGAGTTGTTGCTATAGTGGTTAGTTGTTTTTAGGTTTCTGAGTGTACTATGAACTCTTGGGAGACAGTTCACGACTGATGAACGTAAAAAAATCAGCCCTATTTATATTACTTCACGACTCCATTGACGTTTAACTACATCAAGAACGATTTACGACAGTGTAAACAAAATGCCTGAAACATAGAATTTGTGTTACTGGCTCAGTGGAAATATCGCCACTAAGACTACATTAGGACATTTACATGTGCAAAAAGTTATACAAGTGAAATTCCGAACAGGACTTATCTTTTAGTCAACAATCTGGATCATAAAAATAATGGAAACAAGTTGAAAAGGTAAGAAATATGGCGACTCATTTTGTGAGAATCATTTATAGGATGATGTTTTGTATCAAAATAACTTTCAGATCAACAGTATATGTGACAAATGTTGACAATCATTTACAAATTAAGGTAACAACATTTTAAACCCTCCTTTGTTCATTATAACCCTAAATTACAATTGATGTGCAAAAATTACAATAGAGGGAAAACACAAACATATGTACATTTTACATCTTAAGTGTGACCAGGCTATCTCCAACATACACGTAGTTTAATGATAGTAAAATACAGTAATTAGTTTTCACATCAATAATCATTTCATTAAAAATAATATGATGCCAATTTTAACCCTGTTTGCCCTCAGGGGTTGTTGGATAATTTTCTTATCTGCAAAAGAATGCAACTTTTGCACAAGTCCGTAAATAAATCATTCAGGCAACAAACAAACAATTTATCACGTTTTGTTTTATTGATTAATTTTTTGTATGGTGATTGGTTTTGGTAAATAAATCACATGATTATTGCTAATTTAGTTGGTTGTTTTTAAATGATCACTAAACATATCAATTGTGTAACAAACTATATAAACATGTTTGGCACATGATTACAAAATAATGGCTGTGTAAAACACTGCATGGTCTTTTTCATAAGTTATAGTTCTGTTTTATAAAAACTTAAATAAACCCTGAGCCTAAAATTTTCTATAGTCTGATAATAATGAAAATCAACAATACTTAATTCAAATTCATTTTCAAAACCTCCAATGAATGAATCTCTTATTTTTCTTTCTTATTTTTTTTCTATTTTGGAACAAGAACTCGTATATCGCTTTGAAAATATTATGAGTACTCGAGTATTAATTTATGACAAAATTGACATCCCTAGTATTGCATAATACTGTAAATTCAGAAATTATTGCGATGTTTTTATTATTGCGAACAATATGACGGGATAAGAATAGCAATAATTAGAACTTGCATTTCAAAGTTTGCTAATTGTGTTCTGTTACAGGTTTAACCAAATCGCAATAATATAACTCACATTATTGCTGACATCGCAACATTTGCAATAATTTCTGAATTTACAGTATATGAAACTATACAGAAATTCCTGACTGGAAACGATATAAATTCAGAAATATTGCGAATATTCAAAATCGTAAGGAATGTGGTAACAACTGGAAGGGTGTAAGATAGCCCTGAAAATCGTGAGACTTGCACCAAAATTGTAAGGGTATGTATGTCTGCAAAGGATACCCCCAACTATTGAGAAACCTCCAATTAACAAATTTTTCAATTATCTGACCTTGGAATGTTGAGATTAATTAGCTTATTCCATATCTACAGTTTTAAGTGCTTACAAGGTCTCTGTATATAAAACCTTCTATTCTAACCTTTCAATTGAATTACTTGACCTTAGAATCAATCAGGATTATTTGGCTTCCTCCATGCATTTCTACACATTCTGTCTCAACATCATGTGAAGGTTAATCAAGTGGTTTGGTAGGAGATGTGTTTTCAAGTCTTGGCATGTAAACCTCCAATTATAATCTTTACAAAGTTGAATTATCTGACTTAAGATTGAGCCGAGAAGAACCTTCCACTATGCACATCTACATATTGTGTCAAATCATCACTTGAACAATTAGGAAATGCACTTGCAATTCTTGGCATGTATTGTGCGATTTGGATAACTTGAATGGGCAGTGTAACCTTTTAAAGGTAGTGAGATGATACTCAACCCCAAATAGGTAGAGTAGGCATATACCATTTAAATACTTACCTGTGTTAATTATTCCAATTTTTACACCTTCTATCTAGTTCATTGGATTAATCAAGGTTTTCCTCATATTTCTTAATTTTTGGAAATAACATTTATACTTAAATAATTATGACGTTACGAAAGTTGTTAATACCGCGGTATATACATTTGATAAATTAACATTGTAAAAACAGTTTGCTGGTGCATCCTATACTAAATTGAATTGTCCAAGGTAAAGGTAAAAAGTTAAAACTGCCCATTCAGGTTATTCTTTTATGACAGTATGTACACATTATGTATGACAAGCATACAAAGCTTCATAACAATTAAAGAGATGCCCTTAGAAGTCTCATTAATGTAAAACTTCTTGTTATATAGTACTGTCATCGCAAAGTAATCCTATGAAAATTTTGCATAGTTTCCACCTAATTTCCAAATTTCACTGTAAACATATGTATCTACACATTGTGTCTGAACAGCATGCAAGTTAAATTGAAATTTACAGCAGTTTAGGAGGAATTGCACTTACTACGTACAGTAGAACCTGTCCAAGAGACCTCTGCAATGAGAGACCAACCTCTTTTGGGAGAACAAACTTGCTAAAAAATTAAAATATAAAAATGACCTGTCTTGAAAGACAACTTTTTGTTACAGCTCCCCCCCCAATAAAAGAATGTGTAAAAAGGGGTATTAAAACAACTCTGTAACACTTGCTTATATAGTTTTAAATCATAGTAAATTTGGTTCCCTGTAGGCTTTCATTTGGTTGTATTCATTTATGCAGCAGTCTCATATAGCATTAATTTCATAGGCTTCATCACATTTCAAAACTGTCCATAAATCTCTTTTCAACTCCTGGTATGACATATAAGTTGTTGGTAATTCAAATATGTTACCACAAGTGTGGGTACGAGGACATCTATTTAAGCCAACTGTAGAATTAAATGTTACTTTTATCCCTTCAAATGGCATGAGAGTTGACCCTGTAACAAAAGCTAAAAAATTCTTTAGCGTGTCTGGAGAAATCTCCTGTAAAAAGTTCTTCAGAAAATACACTGCTACTTCCTGTTCATATGTTAATACTTCCTCAGTTTTAATACATTGCATTACTTTTTCTGATGTGGGTAATAAAACTGAATAAAGGCTGGTCAAGTTTGCTGGAGTGAGCTGGGAAAAAAATGATTCCAAAAAGAGTTCAGGAAAACCTTTTTTGACCAGTGTAAAAAGTTTCAAAGGTTTGTCTAAAAGTTCACTGCTGGCCATATTCAGAATTTGGTTTTTAAAATTCTCTATAGATGGCATTGAGTGCATGCCATATGTATGGAACATGCTGAACACCATATCTTTGTCTCTTGGAGACCAAGTTTTAGATCCTAAAAGTCTCTTTATAAGTCTTCTCTCTGGCATGGAGATGTATGACAGGAAATCCTGATACAAGAGCTCCTTGTTAACCTCTCCATCAAATAAAACTGCCAAAAGGGTACTTCTACATAGGTTTGGTGGAATAACACCTAGCAATGAAATCATATGGCAGAGTACTCTCCCAATTGCAGGGTAAATAACATTAGCTTCCAGTTGTCTGTTAACAGGAATTGCTGGTATAATCACGTCTTCTCCCTTAAAAAACTCATTTGTCACTTTATTCCAAAATCCAAAAAACATATCTTTGGTTAAACCACCTAAATCCTCACCAATTTCTCCATCAAAGCATACTTTTATTTTATAACTTAGAATATCGGAATCTGCATAATATTTTAAAACATCTTCAACGATGTGGTTTCTTCTAATGGTAAGCGTTTTTTCCTCCATTTCTAGGAATGTTGTTTTTAAGACTGTAATGGCTAAAAAATAGAAATTTTATAATATCAATTAAAAGCTACGGAATACATTTCCAATAAATTATCGTAAAATTCAAATCACTAGATTTTGAACCATTCTTTTTGCGAATTACAGATTTATTACTATGCCAACTATACAAATGCAATAATTTCAGCGATATTGATTTTTATGCTCCCCGAAATATTTTCCGGGGAGCATATAGTTGACGCTTTGTATTTTCAAACCATTGCTACTTATGGGTTATTACAGAATTCATCATGGTAAATTTACGATGGGAAAATATGCAAGCACACTGCAGCAAGTAATTATAAACCTACCTGTCTGCAGATCACCGTCTACTTGTGTCCCATCGACCTATAAACAAAAAAACAAAAAAATTTAAATGCAACTAACTCATAAACTAGGAATTTAGGTTGATGAAGTGTAATTTAGAAATGTCAGCCATATTTAATGGTGCCCGCCAAACCAAACATATTTTTAAAGAGAACCATCCAAGAACCATTCCATCAAAGTTTGGTTAAAATTGGCATAGCGGTTTCAGAGGATTTTTTACGAAAATGTAAAATTCCCATAGGGTCAAATGTTAAACTATGTCGAGCCATGGCAGCCATATTGGGTGGTGCCCGGCAAAACCGAACACCATTTTTAAAGAGGATCATTCCACCAAAGTTTGGTTAAAATTGCCTAAGCGGTTTCAGAGGAGTTGATGAAAATGTAAAAAGTTTATGACGACGACGACGGAAGCAAAGTGATGAGAATAACTCACATGGCCTTTTAGGCTAGGTGAGCTAAAAAGATGAGTTTGAGAAATCTACATTTGTTAACCTGGGTTCAGAAGTACTAAATCAGTAACTTATAGACCTTTAGTCAGGAGATTTACTGCTTACATTTCAACATTGTTCAAGTAAATGAGGTCTAGCAATAACATACACGGAAAAAAACCCTTATCAAATATACATTTTTTCATTAATTTAGACTATGAATAGTATAGAAATGAAATTCTTAATATTGAAGTAATATGTTTTGTCCAAAGATAACAGGATATTAGGATTGGCTACCCCTCTTTTGTTCAGCATATTCATATATGACTAAGTTAAAATGGCTGGCTAAATTGAAATATTGATTTACTTGGAAAATAAAATAGATAGTGTAATACTAGACATGATACTGAAGATCATGTGCAAGTTTTGTTGAATTCTGTTGAGTGGTTTAGGAGGAGTAGCGGATTAGAGAAGTGTGACGCCGACGACGACACAAGAAGACAGAAGCAATCCCTATGTGTCGCCCTGCTTCACAGCAGGCGACACAATAAAAAAGAACTATAATTTAAGAATTACTTTTCCAATTATAAGTAAATGAAGTCAGTTTCAACTAGAGGCTCCAAGGAGCCTGTAATCTCTAACCTGGCTCAAAGTTGTTTTGTCAAATCGGCCATGGTGGCAACGTTAGATGAAATTCGGAAAAAACCAAACATCAATTTTAAAAAGGGAACGCCAAAGGACCATTTTAGTAAACTTTGGTTTAAAATGGCTCGGTTTTCTCAGATTAATTAACGAAAATGTAAAATTCCAATAGGGTCCAATGTTAAACTATGTCAGGCCATGGTGGCCATATTGGATGGCACCCGGCAAAACACAACAAATTTTTAAAGTTGGTTAAAATTGGCCTAGCGGTTTTAGAGGAGTTGACGAAAGTGTAAATTTCCCATAGGGTCCAATGTTAAACTATGTCGAGTCATCACGGCCATATTGGATGGTGCCCGGCAAAACCAAACACAAATTAAGAGGACCATCCAAGGACTATTCCACCAATGTATGGTTAAAATTGGCTCGGCTGTTTCAGAGGAGTTGACAAAAATGCAAAATTCCCATAGGGTCCAATGTTAAACTATGTCTAGCCATGGCGACAATATTGGATGGCGCCGGGCAAAACCAAACATAATTTTTAAAGAGGACCATCCAAAGACCATTCCACCAAAGTTTGGTTAAAATTGGCTAAGAGATTACAGAGGAGTTGAAGAAAATGTACAATTCCCATAGAGTCCAATGTTAAACTATGTCGAGCCACGGCCGCCATATTGAATGGGGCTCGGCAAAACCGAACATAATTTTTAAAGGGGACCATCAAAGGACCATTTCATCAAAGTTTGGTTAAAATTGGCCAAGCGGTTTCAGAGGAGTTGACGAAAATGTAAAATTCCCATAGGGTCCAATGTTAAACTATGTCGAGCCATGACAAATTGATGAAAATATGAAAGTTTACGCCGCCGCTGCCGACGACGACGACGGACGCAAAGTGATGATTAAAGCTCACATGACCTTTTGGGCCAGGTGAGCTAAAAAAAGTCAAAAGTGTAATTTCTATCGCAAGTTATGACGTCACAATGAGTTTTCCTTTGAAGTTTCTACATTTAGTGTCAATTTTACACTTAAAAATTTTTGTGAAATCGATTGTAGATTTGTACAAATTGCCATCCCTGAAGATTATCATATTCAATATGCAATTACCTGATTTCTTGGGTCATAAATCAATGTTTCATCTAGGTCAGCCTCATCAACATTCTGAAACAATACATATGTAGTCAATCAGTTCCCACTCAATAACCATATACATCTCTATAAACAATTACTCGATGGATAACATATGTAAGATTATAACAAGAAATACTGTGAGCAAAGCTCAATAAAAGATACTCCGCTCCGGCTACAAATCATAACTTGAGCTGAATATCTGCCCATGGAAAGAACCGAAATAAATTATCTTCCTACAAGCTTATCCTGACACTGTGGTAATGTTCATGTGAAGTTTCATTTAACAGTTTAGGAGGAATTGTGCTTACAAGGTACATGTATGTGGACAGACATGCAGGGAGATTACTATATATCCCTAAACGTGAAGCATTCTTTCGTATGTCTACTCTCTTATGGTTTTCATCAGTATGATTTTTTTATTTCAAAATTTGAAGGCAAGAAAGCAAATTGTATCACAAAATATACCTCAACCTACCAGATTTACGTTTAAATTAGAGGCTGAACTATCTTGTGCCTGTTGGAGTCTTATCTCTGGATCCTACAAAAGAAACCTAAAATAAGAACTCATTTTTTAAATTTATGATCTGAATTTGCACTGACAAGAGAGAGAGGTGGTCAGACACCAGGTTCCAAGGAACTGTACAAGTTTTGTGAAAGATTTTTGTATTTAGTCAGAACTTTTCTGCATCCTCTCTAAAACATACTGGAGTTAATTCGAGAGCACTCAACAAATTATCTTCAAATGAGCAGCTTCAGCTAACATTCAATTAGCAATTAAGTTTATGTGTGTTGTGAAATTTTCAAATAATTCTTTAAACATACCTCTTCTATGCTACTTTCATTCAGGTCTTCATCTGAAATTCTATCATCTACCTGCAAGGTGAATAAATCTAGTAATTTTTCATGTTAAATTTTATATTCAGTCACATTATTTCATATGTAGAATTGTGTGCACGTTTCTATTTTGACTAAAAGTTTCTTTTTACTGTAATAAATAAAGCATAATCATTAAGTTTTGTTTCTGTACAACTGTAAAATCAAGAAACTCCATAAACAATGGGACTTCTACTGAAAATTGTAACTGTATCATCAAATTTTAACCATTAATTAGAAGAATTTTACTTGTTAGAATCATATATTGTAATGTTAGACTCCATGATGATTCAGATATATTAAGAGAATAACCATTTAATTCCGAGAGCATTGACTGCTTGGTCAGAAAAATTGTCATGTTTTTGTTTTGTTTTTTTTTTGCCTACTTCAGGGCAGATTTTATTTTTTCAGTTATAACAGTGTTGAATCTATGATGCAGGCCATATTTTTGGTTTTTTTTTTAATGAAAAACAATCCCACCAAACATATAATAAATTAAATATGCATGTTCCCCCACCCCCAAAAGTGAAGTTCAAAGGAATTGCACTTGTTGATAACTTACAACAGCATGAATAAAATTTTCTGCCTGGATAGCAGCTGTTCTTCGACGCCTATTGGCTATCTCCTACAAAGGCATTAAAACTTTAACAATATTTCATATCTATTTATCACATAGCATTCGGAGGTAGTGACATATATAAATCATAAAGCAGTACGACTAACATCTATTTTATCACTATACAATTTTCAGTCTACAAATGTAGAAGTGTAAATTTTAATTTCATCAGCTTTCAAGGTCAAAATTTTTATGCTGGAAACATCTCTTAACCTTAATATATCCTATGATCTATATGCAGAGTTGCTGAAATCTGTTAAAGTTTCAGACTGAAAAAGCATGTTTTTCCAGGATCTCACTATAGAACCCTTACTGTAGTACCAAAAGGCCAGCAGTTCATTTAGGCTGAAGTGCTGTCAAAAGTTTACGTCACATCCGTCATCCTATTCTGGTTGGTTGGTTGTTGGGGGTTTATCGTCACTTTCAGCAATTTTTCAGCTATCTCGAGACTACCAGACTTACTGGGGGAGGAAAGCCCGGACAGCTAACCAGCTGATCCGGTGAAACCCCCGGCCTTGGGTAGGTGTCTGGTGACCTTAACACATGTAGCGGGGCGAGCGGGGCTCAAACCCACGACAGCGGTGTTAGGCTTGTGGTTATGAGCCAGCGACCTTAACCAATGGGCCACCCAGGCCCCTTCATCCTATTCTGATAAATTTGTCAGCAAAACTGGTCCTTTCTTTAAGCTAGTAATCTATTATGTTACCAATCATGACCACCAACTGTAACTGAGGGGCTTTGCAAGCGCAGCATGATACGACCGCAATTTGTGACAACAGAACACTACAAATAAATGTGCTTCTACAGGGCCTAATCTGTAATGCATTTTGGGGCCGAATTTCAGCCCCATTCCCAACTGGAAAAAATGTTATTTTTTCCCCAATTTCAAGTAATAAAATTCCCAACTTTATGTTGTTCCACTATTTCCATCTGAGTATTATCAAAGATTGCAATGAATTTCGTTTTGTTTACATGATTTATACTGGTCCTTGAAAGTTCATGATAAACGGCAACCAGTCATAAGTAATGAAACTGGTTTCATTATTATCGGTTCGTTTTCCATTCGCTCGTTTCTTGTAATGTGATCAAGGGTACCAGATTTTGTAGTGTGACAAAATGTTGCCCAATTCAAAATACTACGCGAAGCTAAGAAGCTGCCAAAATCGAAAACCCTGTACTCATTTGGATCTTTAAAACCACCAATTGGAGCTATTATTAGCATGATTGGGGAAGGTACTAGTATAAATGCAGAAATGAATTTCAATGACAATGTGAATGTCATGCAGCCGTCGGAAAACAAGGCACCGACAACTGCTAGCGCTGGAATTGAAACTACAGTTGCCTGACGAACAATTAGATGAATTTGTTAACATGTCTTAACATAAAAATCCAAGGAAAGTTGCACTTAAGATTTTTAGAAATAAATAAAAACTTTAATTAAAAATGAAGGATAATACCAGACAGAAAGCCATAATATTGTTTGTTACTGTAGAAATGTCTTCAAACATAACTGTTAGATTTTTCCCAATTTCAAACAAATCGCATATAAAATTCCCAATCTTATGGGTACAGGACCCTGTATGCAAAAGGTCAGATTAACCCCTGTTCTAGTACTTGCTTGACACAATACTGTGTTTGACACAGAAATATATTTGATACAATAATGTTTTAGACACCATATGGCATTTTTGTCACCTTCGGCCCCTTTTACCTAGAAAACCATAACAGATAGAAGAAATCGACTTAACAATTTTGAAAGCTCTTGTTGAGAGGAATCCAATGAAAAAAATCCCATCAAAATCAAATGAAAAATAACCAATTTTATGTACCCTCGAAAATAGTATTTTTGGCCCCTTTTATCTTGAAAACAGTAAGAGATAGAAAAAATCTGTTGGCATACTACTGAAAGCTCTCACTGAGAGGAATCTAATGAAAAAAATCCCATCAAAGTCAGATGAAAAATGAAAAAATTATGTACCCTTGAAAAATAGCATTTTTGGCCCATTTCGCCCTCAGTAAGAGATATAAAAAAATGTTTGGGATAACTTTTACTGCATTTTTCTCAAGGAATCCTTTGGAAAAAACCCCATCAAAATCGGATGAAAAATAAAAAAGTTTCAAAATTTTGGGTGTGGCCATTTTTGTCCCCCTCATAACTCAAAAACGGTAATAGATAGTCATATGAGTTGGGTCCTTTCAATAAGATTTTTTGCAAGGAATTCCATAAAAGAAACCCCATCAAAATCGGATGAAAAATGAAAAAGTTATCAAAAAAATTCTAAAAAACCCCGTTTGGCCCCTCCTGAAACAACGGTAGGGGCGGGAACCCCCAAAATCAATACTAACCTTTATTTAGTACTAAAGATCAATGTCATAAAATATCAAAAGAATCTGTCCACTGGAACAAAAGTTATCATGCGGAAACGTACCTGTCTACATACGCCGACGCCGACAACAGCATCATACCATAATACGACCGCAAAGATTTGCGGTCGTATAAAAAGTTGTTGCAGCTCATCATATGTTCAGCTCCAGTGATTGTGGTCACAGTGGTTCCATCCTCCATTTGGCCCCACCCCCGTAAACGATAGCTGAAACCCCCCAAACCAATACCAACCTTTATTAAGTACAAAGGGTCAATGTCACAAAATATCAAAAGAATCCATTCCATGGAACAAAAGTTATCCTTTTGGAAAATCAACCTTTCTACAGACATTGATGCCGAAGACAACAGGATGATACCATAATACGACCGCAAAATTTTTGCAGTCGTATAAAAAAAACATAAATAAAATTGATAGCAAATGCAAACTAGAAACTGGTGTTCTGCCTGAGTAGATGCATACCCCCGTAAAATTGGCATTAATACTGTGAGCAGAGCTCACTATCTATACAACTCGCATTACTATATAACATAACTGGCAGACAGCAAGTCCGACAGATAAAAAAATATTTCAGCAACTCTGTATATCAAATGAAACTCATTCAACTTTGAATTATTTGTAAACATTACATTATTCAAGGGAAGATTATATTCCATTATTCACCCATATCGAGACCCACAGTATTCAAAAACTTATCTCCAGTATTCACATAATAACAAATACTCACTTGGTTTTCTGGTCTTCTGGTAGAGCTATCTCTGGTAAGGTTGCCAGTATTTGCTCTAGTTGTACTGCCTGGTCCCTCCTGGTCATTGTTTGATACCTTCAAAAAAAATAGACAAACCATCATATTAAATAAATTTATCACATCTTTATTGATGATAAAGTCGATTTTGCACAACTGATATCACCGGAAGTAACCAGCTGTTATCAGGGCCCGGGACTTATAACATGTTATCAAGCCTCTCATGAACAACGCTGTCGCAGAGGCCTGATAACATGACGTAATTACAACTTATTGTTGGTTACAATACAGTTGATTTTAACACATGTTTGATCTATAATATTTTACAACTAATTTGAGCCGATTCCTTTTTAATCTAAATTTAAATAGTATTTTACATTTCAATGAGTAAAAATATGAAAAAAAGATGATGACATGCTGTTTTCCATATAAGCAATGTAATCATCCCTCGAACCTTATCAGTCCCTTGGGCCTGATATCAGGGTGTCTGGATGATAAAACAATGCCGATATGGAAAATAATATGTATTAATCTATAAGTAACAAATTAAGGTAGCACTGAGATTAGTTTGAGGCCATATGATCAACATATGAAATATGCCATTATTTCCTTATTTGTAAGATGATTATTGCAAATTCTGAATTTATCATGTCTATTGTGGGTTGGGAAAAACATCTATCAATTAATTTTAATTGGCCTTAGTTTTGTTTAGGGCTATTCCATTAAAATGGATGTGGGAGGCTAGGAAGGTAAGTTTTATTCTTGGACATGGGTCCTGGGTAATTAATGGTTGTATGTCAATTTGATATATGGAAAATAACTCAAAGATAGTATGTTGGTTGTGGGGGTATTTTTGAGGTCCCTTCCTACCCTCCCACATCCATTTTAATGGAATAGCCCTTATCTGGCTCATGGTTTAACATGCCACTTTTAACATTTTTATTTCAAACTTACTTTTAAAAATTTTTCAAGCTACTCATATGCACTAACTTTCTGGGACCAAAAGTCTGAAGAACAAGAAAATAATTTGGTTTGGTCTTGTATGTAATATTATGTGACAGTGATATTCTCATAGTTGCACTATGGTTTCCTGTCTGGAGTAGACAGGACTATATATGCTGTTAATAGATATTTAAGAAATAATTCATGGGCATCTCAATTTATCGTCTTTTTACCACGGGTTGGCCCTTTATGAGATTATTTTTCAATGCAACAGCGAGTGGTAAAATATTGGTAAAAATGACAAACACCTGGTAAAACAAAGATAAATTGTGACGCCCATGAATTATTTAGATTCTTAAAGGACAGTTACAGGATTATTAGGAGTGAAGTCTTGTAGGTACTTGCAGATGCAACCACAGTTACATATCATGAATTTGACTATGTCTTTATAGAATGAGCCATTATTTATCTAAGACATTATCTTTAATATCGATAGAATTCTGAGTATTTTACCACTGGTTTGGACACAAGGCATTCAAAGGAATGATAGAATTCTAGTTATAAATAGAACAACTGGAATAATCATGCACAAATGAGATACGTTGACTGAATATATTTTTAGAGAAAAACAACAGTTCTATTAGATTTGTTACGATCACGAAACAAGCCAAAAAGACCTATATCCAAGACTGCATATATATCAAATGAAACTCATTCAACTTTGAATTATTAGTAAAGATTATATTATGCAAGGAAAGATTATATTCCATTATTCACCAATATCGAGACCCACAGGATTCAAAAATTTATCTCCAGTATTCACATAATAACAAATACTCACTTGGTTTTCTGGTCTTCTGGTAGAGCTATCTCTGGTAAGGTTGCCAGTATTTGCTCTAGTTGTATTGCCTGGTCCCTCCTGGTCATTGTTTGATACCTTCAAAAAACAACATTGTTGATTTCTAAATTGTAAAACAATCCTATTTTAATTATCTTAGTGACTAAATAAGGCCAAATCGTGCTGAATTGTTGCTGATTATTCAGACAAGCAAAAAGAAAATGATTACTCCTAGGATTTAAATTTGTTTGCCTGTCATTTTGTCAGACACTAAATCTAAAGGACCAATTTATTTGGTATTTATGCTGCATTGGCACATTGGCACATTTCGGTAATACTGCTGTCTACAGATCTTTACAACACCACCAATGACATCATCATACCAAAATATGACCATACTGTATATATTTTTTTTAAATCGTGCAACACGAATTGCTCTGAAAATAAGAAGGTTTTTTGGATTGTCAGGATTAGCAAAAATCTCAAATTATGTTTCCTGTAATTTCCTAAATAATCCTTACTTGGTTTTGAGATGGTCTGGTCAAGATACTGGTATTTGTCCTATTAGCTATATTATCAGGTATAACTTCTGCCTAAAATCAATAAATTTCAATCATCAAAAAAGTACACTGAACTAGAGTTATATACACACTATATTGAAAAATTATCTTAAACCTTATCTGTTCAATTAAACTATAAATGTAAGAAAACCGGTCAAAGAGATATCTCCCTTCTGCATGTAAAATTCCGAAGATAAACAGACCTGCTAAAACCATGGTCTGAAGTGAGTTTGTCCAGCAAGAGATAAAGATTACTAGCATCTAGATGAATGTCCAAAGTATCTAGATGGATACTGAAAATATCTAGATGGATATTGAAAGCATCTAGATGAATATCAAAAGTATCTAGATGGATATTGAAAACATCTAGATGGATATCAAAAGTATCTAGATGGATATTGAAAGCATCTAGATGGATATTGAAAACATCTATATGAATATCAAAAGTATCTAGATGGATACTGAAAGCATTGATATTGAAAACATCTATATGAATATCAAAAGTATCTAGATGGATATTGAAAGCATCTAGATGGATATCAAAAGTATCTAGATGGATATTGAAAGCATCTAGATGGATATCAAAAGTATCTAGATGGATGTTGAAAGTATCTAGATGGATATTGAAAGCATCTAGATGGATATTGGAAGTATCAGTGAAAGTTGGAATGTCACAAAAATAACAATCTGAGAGTCTTTGGCTAACTCATAAGATACATGATGGTAGGACACATGTGAACGTACATTTCTTCCGCATAATAAAAGTTCCAGAGGAAAAACTGTTATGAACAATACCATAATAAAAGTTCCAACTGGAACAAATATTCTGTAACTTTCATTCCGTCAAGAATAGATATCATGATATTTTTTCCACAGGAAATTATATTCTATAATATTTGTTCTTTTGGAAGAAATATTATGGCGGAACTTCTGTTCTGTCACACACACAGTACCTGAGAACTAAATTCGGATGCAAGGGATGTGATTTTTGATTTTTATTTTTTGGATTTTACAGTAAAAGGAGTAAATGATGCATCCTAAATAGATGGTGATTTTGAAAACCAAGCAATTAACCTTTCATGGCCTAGATAGATTAAAAAAATTGTTTTAA
This sequence comes from Lithophaga antillarum, assembly GCA_028566495.1. NCBI lineage: Eukaryota > Metazoa > Mollusca > Bivalvia > Mytilida > Mytilidae > Lithophaga > Lithophaga antillarum. The sequence goes on along the minus strand of JAOXYI010087139.1, from coordinate 1,815 downwards.
CTGTGTAGGTAACTTATGCCTATGACTAATTCTGCACAAGTCATGAAACTTAATCTTGTTTTTGAATGTAATTTAAGATTGTTAAATAAACATTCTAATATGATGTGCTTATATTGTCAAACAATATAATACTAAATAACAACACCCTTCATACTTAGGCCAAAATAAATAGTGTGTTTCCGATTTCCCAACCCTACCTCAGATTTTGATGCCGACCCTAAACATTTTATTGATGTAAAAAAAAATCCCGATTTTCATGCATTTTCTGGTCCAAATTTTCATTTAGAAGGTTACTTATTGCTTTATCTTTCATTAAAGCACTTGTAAGTAAAGATAAATATAAATAGATAAAGCATTCAAGAACAAAGATCTAATTAATACAACACCTTCCAAACAAAAACAGTAGAAAACAAAATAAAATGTTTCAGTAAAATAAAACATTTTACCTACCTACCCTACCTTAATTTTTTTCAAGTTAAATAGGAAACACACAATTTATCTATTTTGGCCTTACGCAATAAGATGGTATGTCACAAGAGATCTGACGTTAAAATCTCAACGGAAGATTTTTGAACACTCAAAATAATAAAATTTGATAGATAAAGCATATTACTGTACAATTCTAATGAATTATGGAAGAAATTTAATACTAAAGTAAGATAAACCGATGGAGCAGTCGCAAACGACAGCTAATCCCCTCGTCCGTTAATTTAGATTAAGAAATTCGCTCGAAATTTTTGGAAATATTTTTTTTGTTGATACATATTTGTTCTCTCAAAGCGTATCTACGAAACTTTTTTTAAAAATTTTAACCTATTATTTCATGTTGAGACTCTAATATTACCTTAATCTGTGAGTAGTCTGCAAGGAAGTTCCCTATTCAAGTAGCCCTTTTGATGGTATCTAGCTAGATCTAAACCTTAACCAAAAACTTAACCTGATGTGTGACGAACGGACGGATGGACGAACGGGCGAAACGCTATATCCCCTCCCCAACTTCGTTGGGCAAGGGGATAACAAAGTCAGTGAAGAGTGAAAATGGGGTCAAAGTCAGGTGAAATGTAAAAAGCTGACATGTACATGACCTGATGAATGTTTGGACCTAAACTCTGTTTCAGTTCCTTTAAATAATGGATTTGATGGTCCTGCGCATTTATTACACTATCGAAAATTTCAGTAATTTGACAGAGTTTTTGTAAGGACTATACACTTCTAATGCCATTCGAATTTTTTCCCAAAATGTTTTCAGTATTAAAATATTTAATTTTAAAAATTTTCCCATGTTAGTTAATGGGCATTGATTCTTGAATTTTTCCTTTTAATAGGGGTGGTCAGGATAAAGGTAAGTCTGCCCACTAATTAGCACCCCTTTACCCACAAGGTAAACACATTAAATTGGATGAAACCATCTATACTGCTACCCCTAATTCGGAACTTATTTATTTTACTTGTTGACTGAAAAGTGACAATTTTTTCACATGTGCAGAGAAAAACCTCCAAGATGTTCATCATATCTGCTTCAAGCTTTTGTCACGTACGAACAGTCTGAACATGCAGACAAATTTTCGTCAAATTTAGATGGATAATAATGAAATGCAAGACATATTTCCATTATTTAAAGGAACTGAAACAGGGTTTAATATGGTTGCTCCGTGATGTATAGTTACTGTGAAACAGCGCTAATCACAAAACATTGACGTAAATGTAACAAAGTCAGTGAAGCGTGAAAATGGGGTCAAATTCAGGTGACATGTAAAAAGCTGACATGTACATGACCTCATGAATGTTTGGACCTAATTTGATTGCTGTGTGATA
>JAOXYI010087030.1:0-12289 GCA_028566495.1 Lithophaga antillarum | reverse complement strand
CAGTTGCCAACGAGTAACCCGGATGTGAGCCATCGCGCCAACGAAAGAGCCAACGTACCATTCTGCACTTCTCTAGATTCTACTACAAAATCAATAGATTCCATAGCAAGCGTTGCCAACGAGAGAGCCAACGCAGCCAACGAAATATTTGGAATATCACTAGATCTTTCTCATGCAAGCTAGTAAAAGCCCATATATATATTATATTTAGATATGATCTCATTTGACCTCATTTGAATGTTGGGGGAATTTGAACGTGTATGCAAGTTTTTTTTTACAAAAAGAGCTTGTTATCATACAAAAATCAAAAAAAGGGAAACAATCGATTGTTGCTTTTCATCTAAGGTTTCCTTTTAACTATGAATTATGTATCGCACTTTCTCTATAAAAGCCTACATTTTAAGTTTCTAAAATCCATTTATTTATTTGTATATTGATATATAATTTTATGAGATTCGAAACAGGTAGAAGTTGGCAGCAAATTTGCAACATAGGTGAACGTATTTTCGTATCTTTCATTCCACATTTGGAAAGACGATATCATTAAAAATAAGGAAAATGACCCTGAGTTCCTCCTCCTTTCTATAAAAGTAAAGACCTCGCTGAATATTGAAGGGCTTTGAGGGCGGGTGTGTTTGAGGAGGCGGGGCGGGGAGGAATAGCATGGCTGTTTGAGGGTTACTTTATTTCATATGGTTTATATTAAAATCCCTACTACCAACACGTCAAAGAAAACTTCACAAAATGAGATGGTAAAGGAATTGGACAACAACATGAAAAGATTTTAATTATTACCGTGTAAAATAACCATGACATGATCAGAGTGGAAAATTTGACGGGTATTTCTTTCCCTGTTAATCATGAATTATTCATTTTTAGCTCACCTGGCCCAAAGGGCCAGTGTCAGCTATTGCTATCACTTTGCGTCCGTCGTCCGTCCGTCTGTCGTAAACTTTTTCAAAAATCTTCTCCTCTGAAACCACCGGGCCTATATAAACCAAATATGGCCTGAATCATTCTTAGGGTATCTACTTTCAAAATTATGTCCGATGACCCCAAACATCAACCAACATGGCCCTTTTGCTATAAATAGAACATAGGTGTAAAATGCCCAAGAACTCCTTTAAATGACCAAACCTGCTTCATTTCAAGAGAAAATGGGCTAAAAATTTTACTGCAAAGGCACTGGGAGGAGTTGTTTAACATATGTTACGGGTTTTTCTGGGAACTTTAAACTTTTGCCGATTTTGACCAATTATGTAAATTATGAATAATTCATAAAAAAACTGTTTAAAAATCTTCTTGTCTTAAACCATTTGGCCAACTGGAAACAAACTTGGCCAAAACAGTCCTTAGTTGGTCTAATTTTAAAATTATGTCCGATGACCCCGACCTCCATCTAGGATGGCCGCCATCAGCAAACATAGTTTAACATATGACCCTATGAGGAAAATGTGTAAAAATCTTCTTCTCTGAAACCAGCGAGCAAATTTAAATGAAGAGTGGTGTGAATAGTCCTTGGGTGGTCCACTTTTAAAATTGTGTCCATTGACCCCAACCCACATTTAAGATAGCCGCCATCAGTGAACAAGTGGACATTGTTTAACATAAGACCCTATGGGAAAAATGTGTAAAAATCTCCTCCTCTTAAACCAGCAAGCCAATTTAAATGAAAAGTGGCATGGATAGTCCTTTGGTGGTCCTCTTTCAGAATTATGTCCGGTGACCCTGCCGCTCTTCTAAGATGGTCGTCCTTAGCAGACATAATTTAACATAGAACCCTATGAGGAAAATGTGTAAAAATCTTCTTCTCGGAAACCAGCAAGCCACATTAAATAAAAAGTGGCATGGATGGTCCTTGTGTGGTCCACTTTCAAAATTGTGTCTTTTTACCTCTAAGATGTTCGCTATCAATGGACATTGTTTAATATAGGAAGCTATGGGAAAAATGGGAAAAAAATCTTCTCCCCTGCAACCAGCAAGCCAATTTGAATGAAAAGTGCCATTGATGCTCCTTGGTTGGTACACTTTAAAAATTATGTCTGTTAACCCCGACCTCCATCTAAGATGGCTGCCATCAGCAGACATAGTTTAACATAGGACCCTATGGGAAAATGTGTAAAAATCTTCTTCTCTGAAACCAGCAAGCAAATCTAAATGAAGAGTAGTGTGGATGGTCCTTGGGTGGACCACTTTCAAAATTGACCCCGACCTACATCCAAGATGGATGCCATCAGTGGACATTGTTTAACATAGGGCCCTATGGGAAAAATATGTAAAAATCTTCTCCTCTGAAACCAGCAATCCAATTTAAATGAAAATTGGCATGGATAGTCCTTAAGATGTCCACTTTCAAAATTATGTCTGTTGACCCAACTTCCATCTAAGATGTTCGCCATCAGTGGACATATTTTAACATAGGACCGTATGGACAAAATATGTAAAAGTCTTCTTCTTTGAAATAGCAGGCAAATTTAAAGCAAACATGGAGTCAATGGTCCTTGAGTGGTCTACTCTCAGATGGTGACCTGAACAACCAATCCAAGATGGCTTTAGTGGACATAGTTTAGCATAAATCCCTAGGCAATTAACGGAAGCAACACATGAAATTGCAAGAAGGAAAAAAAGAAAAAAATGTCTTCTATTTGTTGGTTAGCAAAAATTTGCTTTAAGGTTTGATTTTATGATGATACTAGTGTAAAATTTGTAATTTTTCAAAACGTTAAATTATATCAAGTTCATTTTAACAGATTTTTGTACTATACAATAGACGTTTTCAGAAATCGGTGATTATTGCGTTATCGATCATAGACGCTGGGTGGCGCAACGATCGTCCGCCATTCACAAAGTGCCGCAACAGGTTGTTTACACTAGTCCTTATGATTGATCAGTTTTCATTATTTGATTAAAAACATATCTTCGCAAAGCAAACAAAAGTCATATTTTTACGCTGAAGAGTGCACTTCTCCAATTGACAAATTTGCACAATGATAGAAATATATAAGCTTACCATCTTTTTAACTCTTTGTGGGGCTGAGGGGATTGAGTTTAGCTGCTGTATTCCAAGTCTGACCCTAGGCAATTTTGAATAGAACACCAAATACACTAATTACATTTTTTGTGTTTTAGAGGTTAGTGCATGGTGAAATTGTAGAACTTTGTATACGCAATACGCATGTAACTTACATAATAATAGTCCTCTTCTGACTATTTTGATTTTAACACCTTTGTTGCAAAATGACACGTCTGTCTAATTCAAGACCCTCCCCTAAATGACAAGTGTAACAGAATTTCGTACTGTTGACACGGTCGTAAGCAGTCTGTAGAGCTCTACCCACTGGCTCTACCTAATTCCTTTTTAAATTAATGAATATTTTTATTTATTCTTCACTTAACAGAAAAAAAAAACAAATCAAAGGGTGATAGAGATTTTGATTTTTTTCTTCTTAACTGCAGAATCTCATAAAGAAATTAAATATTTAAACATTTAACTATTTTAAAAAGCAGTATATTAAGTTGTGATCTAACATGTCACATTAAAAGATAAATTCTTTCTTATCATTAAATCACATGTAGCTAACTTTTTTATCATTTTTGCTTTACATAAATTGTTCTTCGGTAATAATTTTGGCAAGCCTTAAATTGTCGTATTACAGTTTTTATTTACTTTTAATTTAATGTAAAATAATAATTTAATTCATCCTTGCTTTATAACAAAACATTTTCTTTTGCTTCATAAAAAACACACAGAAAAGTGCAGTTTTGATTAGGTTACATTTATAATGATTATCTTTGGGAAATATACGGAAAATTTGGGGAAAATCAATACATACTAAGCGGTTTATTTGTTGTCATTTTATTTTCACGTATTTGTCACTTTCACGGCAGGTGTTACGTTGAATTTCTAGGCGAATTAATATATAATTGTAACACAAGTGCTAGAGAAACAATATATTTGCGTATCGTAAAACCCCGAAAAAGATCGAGGTAGCACTTCATTAATGGCGAATACACTCGGAAGTCGATAATGGCGGCGACCGTCTTTCTATGAATAAAAAGGTCTATAGTGAAACACAATCCGGTTAAAATAGTCATCAGTACTATACATATTTTCAACATTTCTTTATTTAAATAGCAGGGTTTTTATTTCTTGGTGAACTTTGATCTTTTACTAAAAATAGAATTTCTTTTTGAAATGGGCAGATTTAAGCCAGGTGAACGATATAGGCTCAAGTGAGTCTCTAGTTTTCAGTTATCATTTCTTAACTAACTTGTAACATTCACTTGAATTGTTTTTCAGTTAAAACCGTGTTATGTCAAATTGTACCATCTGGCAGTTCCACAGGTGTATGGTGAGTACACAAAAGTTTGCTTGAGCACCCTATCTGACACAACAGTAAATGTTTTTGTTGTAAAATTTATGGTAGTAATTACTAATTGCATGCAGATTGTTTATTTTGAAAATATTAAAATGGGTTCACGCCTCATATCTGATCCGTGGTTGGACTTCTATTTCTCGATCTGGTTCGTTTAGTTAATACAAATTGTGTTGTTTTATTTCATTGGTTTTATTTGTACTAAATGCTGAAATGCTTCTGGTTTCTCTTGTGGAGGGACTTATTTGATGGCAGTTCATGTAGACGAGTACTTCTTTAAAAGTACATAATTATACAATATATATTTTTATACAAAGTCCATCTATTGGAAATCTTTTTCGTCTCTTGCGTAGGCTGTTAATCATCAAATGTCGACCCGCGATATTTGCAATTGGAGCATTCATAGTCTCGAAATCTGAGTTGAAAGAATACTTGAAGTCATGATTATAAGTTAATTTCATTTTTAGCTGAGATTGAGATGCAAGTATTAAATGTAATTTATAGTTTGCATAATTTCTGCCCGATCACATTGCTATTATTTTGTGCAATAAAATCTGTTGGATTCAATGTATATATATATATATATATATATACCTATATATGTGTGTGTGTATTTGTTATTAAGGTACTTCATCCTGTCAAGAAATACATGATGATGAATTGCAAGAATTACCTTTAAATCTGAGCACACAGAAAGCTACTCCTGACAGTTCAGAAGATGATATAAACAAGAAAGGTAGTATGAAAGTACACTGCATTTTAGCTGATACAAGTACGGTCATGTTAATTTGGTTCAGACACAATCCATATAATCTGAACATCATATTGAAAAAGACAATAATACTGCCTCGACGCGAGGCAAAATTTACTTTGATGATGGTATATATTGCTTTCCCGAAAAAATTAACTGTAAACCTTTGCTGACAGTGCAGTTCAAGGCAAACAATATTCACCATCACCCTCTTAAACATGTATTATTTATTATGCATTTCTATGAATGTCACATGAAAACCTTTGATGAATAACATCTATCACCCTTTTTTCACTGATCCTTGAAAATGTTGAAATAATTGATTTATCAACAAAAATGTTTTTCATATTTTTCTTTAAAATTGTTTTTGAACAACTTTATGTACTTCGATATCCTTACAAAGTATTTTAGTGCCGTGCATTTAATAAATATGTCAACTGGATATTTGTATTTTGATACTTGTCGTTTATAAAAAAAATCATTATTTTGTTCAGAGTATAACTTTGTTGGAATGCCCTTGTTTTTTTTTTTTTTTTTTCTTTTTTTTTTTTTTTTCATATTATTAAATAATATGATACTCATGAAAGCAATCGAATAATTTGCAATCAAACAAATTTTAAAAAATCTAAATATCGGAAGGTATTTTTTAATTATAGTCTTACATTAGATATATTGTAAATGATAAGGAAGAACAATGCCTTCATTCATATTTTGAGATTTTCCTTTTCCCAATGTTTGTGAAATTGGGCAAAAATTTTTTTAAATAACGCAAAGGTTTGCAAACTTTCGCAAAAAGTTTTCAAATGATGCAGAGGTTTGCAAGATCATTTGCATATATTTTAGGAAACCAAAGAGACCTCGGTTGGCAGTGCGGTTGAGTTTTTTAACATTTAACATTAAATGTTATTCCTCAAAACATACCACACAGGTTTATTTTTAATATCTGAATGTATAGACAGTACACGGTTTGTGAGGATAACTACTTTGATATTTTTTTAACATACATAAATATACCATAACGGGGACATGTGCATTATAGACAGACATAAAGAATGTACCTTAGACAATAAATGTTGGAATAGAAAATATAACCATCAATAAAACATCCAACATAACCGGAGTTTGGATGTACATTAATGTATAGGTACTCGTCTCGATGAATTGGACATGTTTTCTTGTGTGACTTTTACTGTGAGTCTATTTATGTTTTTAATTTTCGGCCATTGACCGCACATAGGGGGAGGGTTTGGATCCAACAAAACTAGTTTAACCCCACCGCATTCTTTGCGCCTGTCCCAAGTCAGGAATATGTTGGTCAATGGTTTGTCTTCGTCTTTTAGAAAAGTTTGGTTTCTTGATACATTTCAGGTTATTGGATATAGTTTATCTCCACTGATTTATTCACTCTTTGACTCGGGGTCATTTAGAGCTCGCTATATGGTATGAGGTTCCTCACTGTATTAAAGATCATAAGGCGACCTCCAGATGTATTGTTTTTAGATCGTTTCATTGTAGAGATTGGATGTTGTCTCCTTGGCATTTACCCCATATCCGTTCTTTTTCATATGTTCATGAACGTTGTAACAACAATCCCCCCTTTAATGATACTATGACGTTACACGTACCTTGTCTAGTACGTTAAAAGTTACGCAATTACCAGTGAAAATTTTTACTGGAAAACATGAAAGTACTGATATATATTCTAACTCCAGCTTTGTTTGAATTTTTATTTATGGATATATATACATATATTATTAAGGTACTTCATCCAGTGAAGACATAAATGATGAATTGCAAGAAGTGCCTTTAAATTTGAGCATACAGAAAACCAATTATGACAGTTCAGAAGTAGTTGATGAAAACATGAAAGGTAGTATAACAGTGATGAATATTACTTCATCGTGTTTCAAAGGTTAAACTGATATATGTACAGTCATCCATGTTAATTTGGTTCCGACACCACCTTGCGTACTGAAAAATGTTGAATGAACACATTGTATTGTCTTTGATTAATTTAACAAAATTCCGAATAGCACATACCGACGAAACTTTCTTTATATTTAAATGTAACGTAACACGCAGTTAAATCCACGATTTCTAAAAAAAAAGTTTTAAAATACAAAATACTTTTTATATGCATTGGCCTAAAGCTCTTGAAGATGTACAGAGTTTCAGCTGTTTTGACAGAGCTATTAGTAAATCTCGGGAAACCATATTTCCATACATTTCAAGGATGTAGATTATTTATACATATTTGGGAAACCAAAGAAACTTCGGTTGGCAGTGCGATTGAGTTTTTCTTTATCATTTAACGTTCACACGGATGTGTGATATTCCCGAAAACATGCCACAAAGGAGACGTATCAATAAAATCGTGATTACTCGTTTGCACGTGAGTGAAATACTGTGTACATAATTATTCTGAGGTATATTCCTGGGTCGAAGACCTGTACGGGAATTGTGGTGTCTACATTTTGCATGCCACTTTTTACAATCGGATTGAGGAACTTTTGACCCCTTCAGCGCAATGACGTATCATTTTGGACTGCCTGTGACTTATTTATTGTCCAATAATTTTGTTTTTCGTTTTTTTTTTTGTTTTTTTTTTCTGTCGTGTTCATTTTTCGATATTTATTATTACATTTAGCGCCAATATGTACTATAGCCACGCTATCTGCAACAATTTGCTTTATTGTAGTTAGCGTACGCTATTTGCAATATTACTGTACACAGCGTTGTTATTGCAGATAGAGTTGTAACATAGCTTCAAGCAGAAACAAAATTAAATTACACATTCTGGTGATACGCATGCACAGAGAGAGAGAGAGGCGGGGAGGGGGGGCGACTGGTCTTTTAATTAAAAAAAAACTTCTAAACTGCATTTTAAAATTTTTAATAAGGAAACAAATATACAAAAACAAAAGCAAACATAAAAAAGGGGTGGGGAAGGGAACGACTCTGTATTATCGTTACCATTATTGTCGTATCTTTCATGGCTTATCTAGTTTTTATAGGAAGGAAAACCAACGTTAAACATGTGCTATCAATTACACAAATCTCTTGGTTTCATTTACTATTCTCTGAACTGTAAAATACCACATCGAAGTCATTCTGGAAGATATTTCAATCGAAAACTCAAAGTCAATTGTACTTTAGATAAGATCTGAAAAGTCAGTTGTCAACTGCACAATATGCACACCGGAAATTCTGTCTGGCTTTAAATCTTCATTTTATGTAATTAAGCTTTGCTCAAGCCTGTTATTCAATAGAAAGGAAATTGGCATTTGTTTTCTCCTCGTTCCAGTGAAATAGCAATATCGAATTATTCACAATTTCAAAGAGACTGTCAGTTCAGTTAGCTAAACAACATAATAAATGCATCTTAAAAAATGCAAAGCTAGGAAACTTTTCGGTCAAACTGTCTTTTTAAATTTAAATATAAGTCTACCTGACATATCAGGTAGTGGGCAACATATGCAAGAAAAAAAATCTCGCAAAGTACTAACCGACTCTGTTTAAAGTGCTAAATAAATAAGGATTTTCCATCTGTATCCAGGTAATAAAAAAGAATGCACTAAAAAGCAGCATTCACTTAGAAGTCAATTATCTGTGTATCTACATATACAATGTAGTTCCGTATTATAATGTACCGACTGCAATGAAAAGTTAATTTTCGTCAATTTAGATTGAAGTTTGCCTGTTGTGATTGTACAAATGTAATTATTAACTTACAAATATTAAAAATATATCAAATTAACTCATTAGTAATTTTTTATTCGCTATAGTTTGTCCTGCTACTCGTTATCAGATCCCCTTTTCCCTAACTGTAAATAGTTACAAAATGTCTTAGGGAAAATAATGCACATAATCAAAGTACTAAAACACGTATATCAGATAACTTAGATATACATGTATCTGATAATTTATTATAAACATACTGCCTTTGGATGAGGGTGTTATGGTAGATTATTACAAGAAGAAAAAAGTTATCACCCGAGACGAAGTCATAAAACCCGAAAACCTGAAAAGTCGAAAAAGGGAAGAATGTGACATTTATACATGTATACTCTGTAACCAATAATAATGAGAAAAATCATAAATCATACTCGCATCTAAAATATTTTACGAGTTGTATATTTCTAGATAAAACATTCCCTTTTACACTGTTCTGTTGAAGAATAACAGAATACACGTTTCTCTAAGTAACCCGGAAGGCGAAAAAGCGAAAAGTCGAAAAAGCGAGAAGTCGAAAACCCGAAAATTCGAAAAAGAAAAAAGTCGAAAAAGCGAAAAGTCGAAATAAATGGGCGAAAAAGCGAAATATTAACGTGAAAAAGCGAAATTTATTGTTTCGACTTTTCGTGTTTTTATTTCGCTTTTTTTCGCGTTATTATTTCGACTTTTTGCGTTTTCGCTTTTTCGACTTTTCGGGTTTTCGGGTTTCCGACTTTTCGACTTTTCGCTTTTTCGGGTTTTCGCGTGACTATTTCGACTTTTCGCCTTTTTACCTCTGTTCAAACACAAAGACGAAAAGTCGAAATGGCCGCATCCGGCTTCCATAGCATTTTTTGTATTTGAAAATATTGAAAAATAATTAAAATAGAAATGAACGTGTTCTAGGTGTTATTATTTCATTTTTATTATACAGTGAAATTATTTATTTTGTACATTCGCTACGACACATAAAATGCAATTTAGAAACATAAGTATTATCGAAATGTCAGGTTTGCAAGTCCCGTTTAAATTTTTTGTAATGTAGCAGGCAACATAAACATTACGTGTAATTTCAAATAGCTAATTAATATAAAAAATGCTTATCACATATAATAGATGGCTATGATTCAAAGATTTAGTGTTAATTGTCTGTTTTAAATATATACCACATACATGAAATAAAAGAATAAAAATACAAAGCTGTAAAATACTTCAAAGAAGCAGAATGAAAAATTAAATGTTACATCTATTCATAAGTATATTTATTTCTGACATCATTTTTTCAGTATTGTAAAAAGTTCGGTAAACCCAATCAGTTTAATCCCCTATTACATTGTAAACCTCTATTGCACATTACAAGTACATTTTTCTGCCAGTAAATATCTTAATAACTTTAAATAATTGGAATATGGGGAAATACGGAGTAAATGTATACGGGACAAAATCTCATATAATATAAAAAAACAAATGCCAAGCAAAGGAACACCGCTTATTGCTGTTCTATATCTTGATGTCACAGTAAGGCCTTTAACAATAAAAGTTTAAGACCACCCCTAGCCCCGACATACTCTTTGTTACATTATAGATGTCGATGAACGCTACATCTGTGTCTTTTCATTCCCACAGATGTGGGGTCATCAGCAAATTACAGAATAATAAGAGAAATAATCTGACTAATACTGTTATCATAAGTATTTGTTTTCTTTTATATACAATATGCTTATAAATTTTGATCCACAGTAAAGCAGTCACTATTTCTAAGCACACGTACATTATTTAGGAGGCATCATAAATGTTATATTACCACTAATGGATCGGAAAACTAATGTCTTGTCTATTTGTACATGTTGTATGTGCTGTACTTAAATCAAGTGAATTAAAAAAAAACTAATTCAAACTTCAAAGTTACTTCTTCACAAACTTTAATTTAACAGCAATTAAAGAATATTTTTTATACTTTTTGTAAGAAGTTTATGCTTTAATAGTAACATTATAGTCAAAATTCACTTTTCCAAATTTACCCAAACACCATACAACCCATTCCTAGATATTTAATGTACAATGGACTTTATTCAAACACCCTGTCATTTCAAAAATGTGAATATGAAAAATGAACAAACATTTATTTTATGATTTTATTATAAAAAACACAACATTTTAAAAATTAAACACAACAATTAAAATGCTCACTGAATGCTCTAAATCGTTTAACAAGATAAAAAGTTGATTTTTTATACAGATTTTGAAAATATTTAATTCCTCGTTTTACGAATTCTGAGAAATTTAACCTATATTTTCAAAAGCAGTTGCAAACTATGCACACTGTTCTTAGATTTATTGTTTGGAAGATGTGGAAGGCATTATACTTAAAACCCATAAATCTGGAACAGCTTAGCATCACTTAAACTATCCAGGTCATCTTTCAGAGTCCCAATTATTTCCTCAACAATAAAAAAATTATGGACAAATACATGTATGAGTACAATGCCTTCAGCTTCTCCCAACACGAATTTCTAGGACCATAAAACAGTAAATGGAAAAATTTCAGTTTATAAATGCATTGTTCTGTAATTCTGTAGATTCACTTTATTTCTTCATCCACTTAAACTCTGTAATATCTATCTCCAAGGTATGTAAAACTCTTCAGTATCTTCTTCAACTCCGGTACACATTTCTTCCGGTATCAGAACATCACAGCTTTTTTTGTAAGGAGTCAATCATTGTTTTCCCTGGCTAGCATTTAAACCTACCTTATAAATTCCAAGAAGAAAATGGTCCAAATACTTCAGACATTCAGCATGCAAAAACTGAACTTTTGAAATATCCAAAAAATTGTGATTTCTAAGCAAACAACATTCCTACCTCATCTCTTTGTCTTTCAACATTTGGACTTATACATGTGTACATTTTGTATAAACAAAAGAATTATTCTGTTACACAGAAGTTTCAGTTTAAATGATAGGGTTAAAAGAAGAAAACTGTTGATTTCTGAAGGGTACAAAACACCTACAATAATCTGCACTATCATACTTATGTGTGTAGTGTTTTGAGTGCAATACATTTTTTGGCAAAGTGAACCTAACATTGATGACTGAAATTAAAACAGAATAACTTTATATTACTACATGAAATGGCGAAAATTACATTTTTTGCGATTTAAATTTAAATGTTAAACATATACATGTACATGTATTTAGCGCCACAAATCGTTTTTTAATATTTGACCTATTAAACAATTTTACCAACAGTTTAACAAATATAATATTAATAACCATTAAATACAAAGTTTTGTGAAAATATTTAGAGGTTTCACATGCATCATATATATGCATAATGACTGGTGGCAGAAAACAACGATGCATTTATTCAGTTTTCAACATACAAGTAGCCATGGTTTATTAAAACAGTTATGTCAAATACATGTGTATTTCCAGTACTTAAAAGTTTT
>JAOXYI010086922.1:0-12289 GCA_028566495.1 Lithophaga antillarum | reverse complement strand
GTAACCTCAGTGGCGTGACATTCTTGTTTTCAGCTGCTGATTTTTCTACGGTAGTTCCCGGAAGTGCCAACATTGCGTATCTATGGAGAAGGTCTCCTTTGTCCTTTACTACTGATGCTCCTCGGTGATATTCTAGGGCCATGGCGGTGTAAGTCCAGGATGTAAGGCGCTCCTCTCTTATCAACTCTTCCCATCCTCCTGGTGGCCAGGAAATGAGTGTTGGTTGACTAACAAGCTGGAATGGCTCGATCCTGATCCAATCTGTCCTGGCTGGTGGTAGGAGTGGCATTACCACACAATGTAGCAATGACTTTGCTTGTTGTTTGATACTTCCTATTGATGTCTCTTTCCATTCTGTGTCCCCTTTGCCCGCTAATCAGGTTCCTGGTTTCTTTGCGATTTCTCCTGTGTAACCTGCTGGTCGGGTGGCTTCTGGCTTTGCTGCAACTCCTCCAGCACTGCCTGCTTGTAGGGTGGCGGGTGGCATCTAGCTTTGCTTTGACTTCTTCTGCACGGTCTTCTGAATAGGTGGTGTCAGAGTTTCCTTTGATTTTTCATGCACGGCCTGCTGGATGGACTGCGTCGGACTTTTGACTTCTCCTACACAGCCTACTGGACGGATGGTATCGGACTTCCCTTTGACTTCTTCTGCACTGTCTGTTGGGAGTGGCTGCCTAAACTCATTTCTGATCTTTCTTCCGTCACCAGGGTGGTGGTAATCTTCATCAGTTCTATCTCATCATCATCATCATCCATCTCCAGGTCCTCTGCGAGCGGCTCAAGCTTGCTTTTCTTGCCGCTTGTGCTGTCAAACTTGACGGTCTGTCTGTATGTCCTCTTAATCAGGCCTTTTGCTACTTTTACTGGCGATACTGTCAGTCACTCCCTGTTGATCGTTTACCTCAGTACTGAAGTCAGATGGTAACTGCAGTGTATTACGACATGATGTCATACTTCTGAGGTTGTCAGCAACTCTTCTGTCTTCGAACACTCTCTCTACTAGCCGGACTTTGAACCAGATGTCTCGGTTTCCAGTGGTGGAGGTCAATTAGACGACATTGCCTTCTGATGTGAAACTCAGACTCCCTAGATTTATCACTGTCTCCATTGCTGGTCTAGTTGGTGAATAGCAGGTTTCTCTTCTTTCTGAAGTTTTCTGGCGGAACTTGCCTTTTGCCAGGTTTCATCCTTCCTCCCATTGGTCTTTGGTTTCTGATGATTTCTTTACTCTGTATAACCATTTGGATACTGCAGCCCTCATCTTTATTGCTACAGCACTTTTGAACTCTGTAGGCTTGATTATCTTCTTTTATCGTTCTGGATGAATGTCTATCAAAAATCCATTTGCCTCTGACTGGATGTCTCCATCTTTGAAGTCTTCTACCAGTGACTGGTGTCTCTTTTTCACTTGCTTCTGTAGTTCGCAAATTCTTCTGTATGTTTTCTCTTCTTCGTAACACCATGGGCATATGACTATAAGTATTGAATTCTCACAGGAGGCGGGGTGATTCTTCAGGTCTCTGTTGGTTCTAAACGTCTCTGGACACCTGTGATACTTGATGTTTACAGCTGATGACCTTCTGGAAAATACAGTGGAATACGACTTTAAGTTATACAGCCAGTTTCATTCTTTGATCCGATCTCTCACTTGCACTGCCCCCTTTGATGTCTGTTGTACTAGCGTAGATGTTAAGCACATACATGTGATCAGTTTTTACTTCTGATGTCATGTTTCTTTTCTTTGTTTTTTCCGAGAAGGAATACCAACATCCATCGAATCACGCAGAATTAGGTCCATGAAAACAGGACAAATAATGTAATTTCAACCAAAAACCAATGCAGCTCCTATTATTCCAATAAAACTTGGTCAGGTCTCCATCTCCACCAAGCATCCAGTTGATTTGATTACTGGTTGATCAGGCTAATCTCAAATCGTCCTGTAACAGTGCTATCAATTTTTCGGATCCTTCCATGTTAATAGGCTGCTGACCAATATCTCCATGTCCAGTAACACTAATTTCCTGTGTGCAGTGTTCTGTGCGGTTCCTCATGAACCATGTTGCACCAGATGGAATGTTCCTTCCTTGGTACAGTGCGAGTCTGTCGATGTGATATACCCTGGATGGCTGACGAGCAGATTTCTTGACTCCGTAAGTAACATCAATTATTTTCTTTTCTATAACAAAGGTTCCTTTCCAACTTGACGTACGCTGTTTTTTACAGATTCCCAATTTTCGTGATGGTTCATATGTCCATACAGCTTGTCCCTTTTAAAATAATCTCTTTTTGGCTTTCAAGTCATAATGTCTTTGGTATACAGCTGCTTGCTTCAGACATTTTCTTGCAATTTCATGATTCTTTTTTAATTTCTTTTTCAGATCAGCTAGGTACCTATCATTATCCTGAAGTTCCTGATCAGAATCCAACAACTGCTTGAAGTGGCAAGATTATTTCGCTGCCAAATACCACAGAGTTCGGCGTTTTAATGTTAATTTGTGAACAGATGAACGATAGGCTATCATAAGCTTCTGTAGATATTCGTCGCAAGTATCCTAATTTTTCTCGCAAGTCATTGTTAGCATAACTGTTAGTATTCTTTATATCTCTCAACGCTACCATTAGACTGTGGCCTAAAACTAGTGGTTCTAGTTTTGTCGATGCCCTAAAACTTACACATCTTCTGAAATAATGTGGCTTCAAAATTTTCTCCCTTGGTCGGAGCGAAGCTGTAGCAGTACACCAAAGCGACAAACATTTTTTTCTATCAGCGTCTTTGGTGTATTGGAACTGTCTTGAGTTGGTAAGGCAATAGCTCCTGTCCATTTTATGAACAAATCGGTGATGACGATGATGAAACGATTTCAATGCTTTGTTACTGGTAAGGGTCCTGAAAAAAACTTTCATTTTCTCCATTGGCTTTCGTGCAACATAAAATCCTAATGCTGCACGATTTGTGGAGCGTTTTGGCTTTTTAGCACAACATTTCTCACAGTTACGACAGTAGTGCTGAATGTAATCTTTCATTCCAGGCCAATAAAGTCCACTATTTACTTTTTCCATGTTTTTTTTCTACTCCCAAATGTCCTGCTGAAGGTATGTCATGGAAGAACTTCAAGATTTCAGATTTCTTGTTTTCAGGGACAATTAGCTGTAATAGTGTCTATATACCATTCTCTGTCTCCAATCTCCTGCACAACATTTCTCCATAAACTACTTATCTGTCCCACTGGCGCCTTAAAGTTTTCAGTGGTGAAGCTCCACTTGAAACGGCTCTCCCATGCTGGTCTTTCCTTTCTGCCTTCCAACTCGGCTATTATGCTTCCTGTGTTTGGGCCTGACAGCTGCTGTTGTCTGATTTCTGATGGTTCTCATTCGATAAATAAAACTTGGTGAACTTTGAGCTTTCCTGAGCTAGACTGCTGTTCACTCCTGGTCGCGGCGCCATAAAACTGAGAAAATTCTAAAATCTGAGAATATTCTGAACTATCATGACAACGGGGAATTTCTAGGGTAATTTCCCAGTAAAGTGCATGTGGTCCCATGATGTGGTCCCATGATGTCATGTTGAGCATCTCCGTCCCCACGGTCGTTTGCGTCCATTCTTTGATCTTTTCTAGTATCATCTAACTGGTCATCTCCGTGTCCAACAATTTCTTCTTTCATCTGGATTTCTGAATATTACTTCTTCATCGGGTTCTACCATCATATTGATATTTACAACTTATCTCAGTTTATAGTTTCCATCACACCAAGGTCTATAAACGTAATTACGACAATCCAATTTATAAAGTTCGATGGACATGTACTTCAATTTATGACGATTGAATTCGTATACTAGGATCTACTTCAAAAACTGTAAGTCCTACTTCTGACACCCGTTTGTTACAGGCGGCGAGTGCTGGGTTTTATATGTTCGATATAGGGGTAGAACAAGACTACAAGTTTACTGTCAGTGGTGCAATAATTTAATACAACTCCATGCATAAATTCAAAATTTGTGGCATGCAGATAAACGGATTTATACTGTAAATCTTTATGAAGGTTCCAAAGCGGAAATGGCGAGAAATAATTATCCGCCATATGAGATGCGATCTGTCATCACTGCCCGCTGAACCCTTTATATAGGCAATTCCAGCCAATCCACGCTTGTCCTACTGCTTGACAAGTTGCTGCCAAATTCTTACCTGACTGATAATTCCCAATGTCTAGTAAAAAAATATTATGAATTTAAAATTTAGCGCTCTGTAATTTACTTGGCAAAGGCCATATAAAAATGCAAATGATACGACAATGAATGAAGCTTTACGGTAGCTCTGGTTTGCTAAAAATAAAAATATTGTATTTTAACTAATATTATCAGAATTTAGCCTCTTACAGAAAAATGAACTTGGACATGGCTACAGTTTACTGACAGGAATCAGAAAGGTATAAAAATATTGCATAGGGTTACCCCTATATATAACAATACTATATGTCTATTTCCTATGATTAAGCACCCATGGGCCACCACATTCATATAAGGAAAAATTCAGGGAAACTATGTGTCATGGCAAGCTGATATCATCAAAAATGATTATGTTGACCTATCGCATTAACAAGGTCTTCCTCGAAGAACGGAACTATGTTATTTTTGTTTTTGTTTTTGTTTTCCTCCGTTTTTTCAAAAGTTCCTATGAAAATAGTATGCATTGGCTTCTTATTTGAGTTATCTCCACTTATATGTTTGATTGAAGTATTTCGCCCAAACATAAAAGTGGAGATAACTCCAATAAGAAGCCAATGAAACCTCATAACTGGAATGTACTAAAATTGTAGTATAAATCCCTGAGCATTACATTTTGGAACAATATGTATTCCGATATTTGTAATGGTTTTTGGAGGAAAAGTCACAAGGCAAAAAATCAAGGCCACGTCCTAATTTTTTTACCTTTCTTTGTGTTCGCTTTTCCTCTGAAACTATAACACACAGTCAAAGCAGACTTGGTCCAAAACGTGAAGGGTGTTCGGACATTGTGTGCCTTCCGATTTTTTTTTTTTTTTTTTTTTTTTTGATTCAGTCACTTTTTATAGGAGTTATTGCCCCTGAAATGTTTACCGTAGCGTTTAACAGTTATTACTTCTCAGTGGGTGATGATATTTATTTCGGTCAAAAGGTCAGAGGTCAAGGTCACGTTCTAAGTTTTGTCACTTGCATATCTTTTAATGTATGCGGTATATTTGAATTCTTCTACATCCAGAATGTAGATCGTCCAGGAATGTTATACGTTAGAAGTTGACCACTGTTGATGGCTGTGGCTATACTGGGAGAGGTGGTCACAATTTTTATCTTTGTTGATATAGACATTTTGTAGAACATTTTACAACGAACAAGAAATACAATTATGTTTGTTGCCTTTAGTTAAGCACCCACCGACGACCACATTCACATTCAGGAACTATTTAAACATTTAATCATTCAGTAAAGAAAACCGATGTTTTATAGAAAGCAGATATCATCACAAATGATCTTGTTGACCTATAGCTTTAACAAGGTCAATATCAAATCCAAATTCTGCGGAAAGACCTCTGATTCTTCATCGAAGAATCGGAACTATTTTTATTATTTTTCTTGTTCCTCTCTTTTTTCAAAAGGTCCTGTGAAAAATGTATCTGACATATCAAAATGATATTAGGGACATTACTTAGGGCATGCTTTAGATATCTGCACATGACCCTTGTTGACCTCATCTTTTTTGCTTACAGAGTTATCTCCCGAAATATTGAAAAGACCTTTTCTGCGTCTCTCCAATAACCATTAAAGATATCGAGAAACGTTTAGGGCATTATATCAAAATTTTGGTACATTTCATTAGGTGGTTCCCTTGACTTTGTTTTGGTGTTATTTCCCTTTTTATGTTTGACCAAAGTATTTTACCCCTAAAATCTGAAAAACAGAAGTATCAGAGACTTCGGATCTTCACTATTATCCCTCATGACATCTGACCTCCAAAATGTGAAGGGTATTGGGACATTTTGCCTCGCGATTTTGTTTATTAGATTTAGTCACTTCTGATAGGAGTTATTTCCTCTAAAATGTTTAACCGTAGTGTTTAACTATTATTACTCGAAAAACATCAGATATACAGAGCTGGGGTCATCACCAATGAGACTGTGGAGTATGTCATTTATTTAGGTTAAAGAGGCAAAGGTCAAGGTCACGTTCTTATTTTTAACTGCCCAAATATCTTATGTATGCAGTATATTTGAATAGTTCTGCATCTAGAATGTTGATTAGACTAATCCAGAAATTTCCCGTTTGGAAGTTGACCCCTGTTAATGGGTGTGGCTACCTTGGGGTAGGGGTCAAAATTTGTAGCATTGTTGAGATAGCCATTTTGTAGAACATCTTACTGGATACAAAAAACGCAATTATATCATATGTCTTTCTATAGTTAACTATCCATGGGCAACCACACCCGTATTAAATAAACATTCATTAAAGCATTTAATAATATATTATAATAAGATACCAAAGTTAATTCGATGCACCATAAGAAAAAAACAATTGGTATCATTACAAATGATCATGTTGACCTGTAGCTTTGACAAGGTCAAGGTAAAATCCCAGTTTCATGGAAAGACCTCTAATTCTTCTTTGAAGAATTGGCATTATATATTTTTGTGTACATTTTTGTGACATAGGACCCCGAATATACAAAATTAAATATATTTACATGTATAACGTTTGTGTTTTATTTATATAGCGGAGTATAACAAGTGTAATACATCACCTGTCTTGTGCTTTTCCATCAGTTTTATTTAAGCCTAAATTTAAGTTATATAGTTTCCATAAGTTTTATTTAAGACTAATTTAAGTTATATAGGTATAAATTTAATACTTTTCCGTTTCACCCCAGTTTGACTGCCTGGCCAGAAGGTAAAGTTATTACAACGGTATGTTACGTAGTTAGATTAAAAATAAGTATTTTCTAGTTCATGGTTTTCTAATCTGCTTCACATTTTTTTCAGATTAAACTTACAATTAGCTTTTAGAATTAGAAACAGGTCCACTGATTTGCGATACTGACAGACAATTCTATTGTAAGGTGTAGAGATGTATTTAAAATTCACATTTCAGGTAATTGACAGTATATTTCCCAATCAACAGGGTGTGATTAGGGATCCATGCTGTTTTTAATTTACTTGCAGGCGTAAAACCAATTTGTTTATTGTATTTATGGAATATTTAACTAGAGTCTCACATGAGCCTGTATGGATCAC
Organism: Lithophaga antillarum; assembly: GCA_028566495.1. Taxonomy (NCBI): domain Eukaryota; kingdom Metazoa; phylum Mollusca; class Bivalvia; order Mytilida; family Mytilidae; genus Lithophaga; species Lithophaga antillarum. The sequence goes on along the minus strand of JAOXYI010086922.1, from coordinate 5,029 downwards.
CTGGTACTAGACCCATATTAGAAATCGATAAGTATTACCCCAAATAATATATGGAGCCCTATGTTAAACTATATCATACACAAATAGATATCCTTAATTTTTATAACGATTTCATTAACTTATAATTAGTGCTATCTGAAGAGACATGTAAACATATTTTGCATGGGGTATGTTAAACAATATCCTTTGGTAACCATCTTGGATTTCAGATCGGTAAAAAACACAAACTTTGCGACGGACCATCAAATAATCATTCATAAACAGTTTTGGTTTAATTAACTCAGTTGTTTCTGAGATCTTCATTGACTTAGTGGTATCTGGGAAGTAGATCCTTAAACGTATTTCTCACGTAATCCTGTGTTATACAATGTACTGTGGTAGCTGGCAGTTTTAATTTCCAATCGGCACCAGAAACGAATCAAACTCTGTCTAAGGAACATTTCTACAAATGAACGTTTTCAGTGACTCGATGGCATCTGATTAGTCATTTAACAGTATTTCCAATAGGTCCTGTGTTAAACTAAGTCCCGTGGTGGCGACCATCTGATGTTTCCGATCAAACCGAACCTGTTGTAGAGGACTATCAAAGGAACATTCCTACAAAGTCCCTGTTACCATCTACTATGTGGTTTTTGACAAGATCACCTATAAAATTTTAGTCAATCAGAACATATTAATGGAAATGGCTGCCATGTTGAATTTTAGATTGGTACGAAAAACATAAAATAATGTTGAGGGCCATCCAAAAAACATTCTTACTAAGTCTACCTCAAATCTATTCTGTTATTTCAGAGAAGAGGACGGAAATGTGAAAAGCTAAAGACGGATGCCAACCGGTGGCAACAGCTCACATGTCCTTCGGACCTGGTGAGGTGAAAGGCATACGTGTCTCTGTTTTGTAAATTGATATTTTTTTTTCAAATTTTGATTCTCTAAATTTTGTAATTGTTTCTATGGTTCTTATAATCTGCATATGTTCTTAACTTTATATCTTAGGTGTAAAACGCAACAAGTTCAAATCTCTGACAGAGAAGTCTAGGAAATCAAACGTTATAGTGTGTTTTGTCAATAAATTGAAAATAGTAATCCACGTTCGCTGTCGTGAAGTCACACATCATGAATTAATATCAAGTGTCATTCTTAAACATTCCGAAAAAGTATGAATGTTTTATAATAAAAAAAAGTATAACTAGCTAATCTGTCAGAATATGACCCTCATGGCTGGAAAACGCCAAGTCATAAGTTGTTTTTTTTGGTCATTCGTGACAGTTATTTATTTGATAATCGAACTGACCGATAATTCATTATATCATATCTGCTATGCTGGTATGAAATAATCGTATAATTTTTTGGAACTTGAGCGATTTTTTATCATCATGTCAGGAAGAAAATATTTGCTGTTAATATTCAATTATTACACTATTCGTATCTCTAATGAACCCAAGAACGCATTGGTCCTTGTCTGTTAATATCCAGAAATGGGTCAACCAAACTCGTTGTTTTGAGTCTATATTTGGATATAGATGATGATCCAGTAGGATCACTGAGTGATAAACATATATGTACTGAAAAAGAAAAAAATGAAGAACATTTATTTTCTCTGTTTCAAGAGAGTTCTTGATGAATTCTGTAGGGATAAGTCCGCGAGTAGGTGGCAACAGTTTATATCAATTGTCCGTTGAAATCATTTCCAATCAAAGAAAATATACTGTTGAGTAGGAAGTCCAACATGACAGTTTCACATCAAATAATTATAAGTACTTAATTTCATGAATGCGATTAGAATACGATATACTAACCACACCTTAATTTCGATAAATGAAAATATTTTATAATCTTTATTATTCTAGATGATTTTTTTCATCCGGTGATGATGGCTAACCCTTATCAGTTTTCGATGTTTTATTATTAGAATAATAATGGATTTATTAGATGGTCAGTTTTGTGATATATTTCGTGAAGTTTCTAATGTTGCATTAGACTTTCCACCATTCCAACTGTTAGAAAACACACGTATCTATAACAAAAATTATGTAACGGAGCTTTTGAACGATAACGGCATTATAAATTACTGACATCAACCTGAATAAAAATAATATGGATTATATAAGACTTTAAGATGAAACGAAATTTAAAAAAATAATTTACAAAGGTTATCTTAGGTTTATTTTGTGGTTTTCTCTCATAAAGTCTCTATAATAATAAATTAAAACAAAATAAATTGCACTTTTTTGTGGTTTTCTCTGCGTGTGGTGTTCTACTTTGTAAACAAGTGAATTAGAGGACGGGTTGCGATAAGGCCTGTTTTTTGACCTTCTGGTTGTGTTGAAAATAAAATTTGATCGAACTAATTATTTTTTATTGTCTTTATGTAGCTCTATGTCCCTTCTTTATAAAATGATGATAACTTTTTAAATTGTACGTCATTTTTGTACTCCAGAGGTTGAAAATGAATAAATTTTACACTTGGACTAAAGGAAAATGTCCCTACGTATGTGTACATTATATGAAAATTAACCTTGACGTGCATGTAAAACCAACAAAATATTTTAGCTAGAAATTGGACGTATAAAAAGCGTTAAATTCTATGATAATTTTTTTGGTCACGCATGCTCATCTTACTACAAGACTGAAATATCGTTCAAATTACAGCTGAAAGCTGTCGGACCTCAACTTTTTATCTAAGTGGATTCTGGATAAAAATGTCATATAATTTAGGTGTTCACATATTTCTATGATAAGATACTACCAATGAGTATGTAATCTATTCAGTAGCTGAAACATAATCTACACATGTAAACACATTGTGTTTTTTATTTCGTTGTTTGTGTTTATAATTAATTATTATTATTTTATTCTTTATGCACAAATTAATTTCAAAGTGAGGGGAGTATTACAAAAAAGGAGGCTAAAGCATAACTGTCCCAGAATTTATATGAGTTGGCAAGGTTTTTTTCAAAGAAATGGGGACAGACTTGTCAATAAATTATAATCAATGCTAGTAAGAAAGGGTGCATAGTGATTTTTTTTACCTGTCCTAAGTCTACTCATGTTATACTCGGTTAAAGTAAATAAAGTGCAGTATATTCATTATACCTCCACAAAAGAGGGGGCATGAGAACGGAAGAATCTGTGGCAATTTTTCGAAATCTTGGAGAAAGGAAAATGGTTTTGACCTAGACTGAATAACAGGAAAGTGCTCGGCACGTGGATACTGGAACGAGCCATTGTCTGCATTTTTCTTAAAAAAGCGGAGAACAGCTAAAAATTTTGATCAAGATCGAATCTTGGAAAATAAGAAAAAAAAGTTATCACATGGTACACAGAACACTTCCAGAACAAAATATGAGGAAAACGTTGAATGAAGAATACACAAGTGCCAAAAACAGTAAACAAAATAAGTCTTTAGGACCCTTAACAAAGTTTGGAAGGTATACTGGAACTGTCCTGTCTGTCTGTGGGAGCTATTTTTTCTACACCATAACTACGTGAAGGATTCAAATAAAGTTTTCATAGTGTGTTTCTATCAGGGTAAGGAAGAATCCTTTTGATTCTGAAACCTTTTTTATCAAGTTGTCTACCTTGATGGGATAGGTCAATTTATTTTTTAAAAAAATCATTTTTGAGTCAACTGTGCAACATCTGAAGATGTTCAATATAAGGTCTTAAATTCTTATATGGCGAACAAATTTTTCAGCCATATAATGACAGTTGGGGAAGTCTGACAAAAAGAAGTGAAATGGTATTGATATTACCTATCGATCCACCACGTGTTGACATGGAACAGTACTTGAAAAAATTTAGCTTTTTTGTTGATCCAGCGTCGAAGATATTGACGTCATAAAAATGACAGTAGGTCAACGTTGGACCGATGTTGTTGACGAGTTTTGACGTTGATTCAATGTCATTTTACGTTTGATTATTCAATTTCCAAGATCAACGTTATACTGACGTCATTTCGACCAATCGATGCCTGCTGGGGATTAATGGCACAAACCTAAGTGAAAAATTTGGAGTTTTACGGTTTGCAACGTTCTCATAGAACAGTTTGTTTGATTTGGTCGGTATATGCATTGAACTGGCGTGTAACCTGTGTACCTGTTGGCAGTATTTTATATATTTAAAAATGCCCTGATAAGACAGAAAAAGACCTAAGTTTGTTAGCAGTCCATCAGTGTATTTGCCAAGATCCATTGGTTTTTACGCTGTCTAGTTTTCTAGGGGCCGTCTTGAACTTATAGTAGAGTATGAGTATAATAGCTCATTGTTGAAGGCCTTACCGTGACTTCAGAATGTAGAACAGTAATAAAAGCGCTGTTCCTTTGCTTGGCTTTCGCCTTGTACATTATGTGGGCTTTTGTCTCGTATACATTTACCTTATAACTCTTCATATTTTATCTACTCTATATACATGTAGTATCAACATTAATAAGGTGTTTCGGTCTGATTCAATATGGTTTTATAATGGATTTCAGATCGGTATGTTCTTAATTTTACAAAAATACCATACATGCCATTAATACAAAATGCATTCGATGTATAAAATTAGAAGTGTTCAGGTTAATGGGTTTAGCTGTACAAAACGTGCAGTTAAATTCATAACTGGTTCCATTTTATCTTCTCCTTCAGTTCTTCAGGGGAGCCAAGAGGACACAGAAACCGTAGAATTGGGAAGGTGATTCCATTTTAGTTTTATTATTTTTTTTATCGCCTTTTCTGGGATCATCCTTTTATGGTATGTTGACTGTATTTCACCCTTAAATTATTGACCCTGCCCGCTATTTTTGTCAGATAAAGTTTTGTTTTTCTTTCCTCCTTTTTTGCATGTTAAGAAATTGTGCGTGTATTTGGGGGTTTTTTTGGGGGGGAGGGTTGTGTTTTTTGTTGGTTTTGGTTTTTTTTATATGGCCGCAAAATTTTTGCGGACGTATTATGGTATGGGTTCTGTCGTCTGTGGACAGTTGGTTTCCGTGCTCTAACTTTTGTTCCTGAAAACCGATTCTTTTAATATTTTAACATAATGTTTCTA
>JAOXYI010086812.1:0-12289 GCA_028566495.1 Lithophaga antillarum | reverse complement strand
GGTCAGGTAAAGTAACTTGTCCGGCGAATTTTTGGGCTGGTACCGGACAATCGGACAAACGTTATTGTCGAGCCTTGTTCTCCTCTGAAACTACTTGGCCAACTGGAACCAGTCTTTTATGGAATAGTCCTTGGATGGTCCCCTTTCAGAATTGTATCCGATGACCCCACCCGCCAACCAAGATGGTCGTCGTTACTCTAAATAGAAAATACAGTTAAAAAAATATTTTAAACAATCCTATAAAATCACTGTTTTGGCAAATTTGAACTATTTTTGCCAGGAATGGTACTTTCGTAGTCCCCTTTCAGACTGCAATCCAATGACCCCTGCCCATTAACCAAAATGTGTGTTACTTTTCGGCAATGTTGGCCAAATGAAAATGTCCGATACAAAAACTGTTACGGCAGCTTTTCAGTACATTGTACAATTACGACCTGTTTATAAAATGTGTGTCCAATTTAACATGACAGAGTTTACTGATAATTGAAATGAGTTGTAAGTTGAAGACGATTTGATTGCATGAATTTTGATTGGTTCACATGAGCGTTGATGAAGACCAGGAATTTACAAGCTATTCTGTCAAGGGTTTGTGGGTAACAAAGTAGACTCAGAAACCCTTGACTGGGAAGATCACACACACACACACACACACACACACACACTGATTTAAATGATGAAATAATGATAATAAAACGAGGAATACGAAAAATCGTATAACTTTCAGAACGAAAGGGATCTAAAACTAATCATCCACTATACGAAAAAAATTTCGTGTAGAAATCGTATGCAAAACTTTTTAGATGATCCCAGGCATCCCAAAAGAACACACATAAATCCTGATGCTTTGTTTTTATTGCAAAAAGGTGATTTTTATTGTATCAGTCACGTAAGCCATTTCAAATTCGTCGTTTGACAGACTTGTGCAAAAGTTCATTTTTACGGTCATCATTAAGTTACATATGCTCTTCGAAAAAATCATAATTCCCTGTATGAACAGGGAAACCAGAGGCTCATATGAGCCAGCATCTTTCACCCAGTCATTAAATGGCCCATTATTTGCAGTGAAAATATTCTTGGTTCTTCAGAAGATTTTCCTCACTGAAACTCATATTAAAATTTGAACCTCCAGCGCACAGACATCAGGGACCCTTGTACCGTCATCTGTATAAATCGAAACGGTGCTTCTTGAATGCAAAAAGTTACTGTATTTCTGTTGTTGGTTTCACTTCATGCCAAATATTATTACATTTTCATCACTGGTTCCTAAGAAAAAACCTTTCGAATAATAGCTGAATATGTGAAACTCCGACGTTGGGTTGGTGTCTGGAAACCTAACACATGACGCGGGACGAGCAGGACTCGAACACACCAAAGCGGTGTTGCTCTAATTGACATGGGTCATCGATCTTAACCATTCGGTCACCCAGGACGCCTCATCAATGCAGTTTTATTACGAAAAACTAACAGACGTTTCCTTGAACAGAAGTTTTATACTCGTTCTTTCGAATAAAATTTTGAAGATATTATCAATGACTTAGTCCGTTCATTTGTCCGTCTATCGCTGCATCCGTTTGCCCTTCTCACTTTCTTGCAGCGTGAAATCGTCCCACGTTTTTAAGATCACATGGCGTCCATCATGATCGTCGTTTGCTTTTCTCATTTTGTCATTTCATAACTGGATAACAGAAAAACGGGCTAGGGTAGCACTGTATGCTCCTTCTGCATTCGTGCACGAGTCGTAAACAGAGTCTGAAGCAATAGTATACAGTGTAATTTTAAAACGTACGGTGGCTAGAAATTTGCAAGAATTTATAAGCTTGAAAACTTTATTGTCACTGTCAGAACGTTTCATACAACCGTGTAGTTATTATAATAAATATGAAATTAAGACATTTATAAATTACTGTATATTCTATCCTCTAGTGAATGTGTAATTACATGCATTTACCTTAATGTCAAATGGTTTGTAATGTTACAGCACTTCTGAAGACAAACGAGCGAAAAAATATCCGAATCAAGTAGACCTTTTTCGCTGAAAACAAATGTATGGATACGGGCTAGTAGTATATCCGCACGGTTCTCTTAGCATTTGTGGTGGATTTATGAGGATTGTCCGAACCGAAGTGACGGGTTGGTCGGAAATGGCGTCACCGGAACCGAAAATGTCCCCGGAAGTGACCTTAAGGGGATTAACCACAACTCGAAGTCATTGCGCATGCGCGAACGGAAGTCCTCCTTTTCTTAGGTTTGTCTCTATATCAACCACTTGTACGAGAATCTCGCGTGGTTTTCGGGTTGCAACTCGGTCGGTGTCGGAAGGGGGAGGGTGTCCGCCATCTTTCAAGATTTGGCTGCACATGCGCAACCAGAAGTAGGCATAAAAAGTTACGAATTTGGAAAATTGCCCCATCAGGCCACTTTTATCTTGGAAAGGTAAAATTTATGAATGTTCCATTGCTCTTGGTGGGGATGCCCCCGTTGTTGGTAACGTAGCATAGCTTTTGTTCAGTTAACTGTTTGTAAGACAAAAAAAACCTGCATAAGACAATATAGAGCTCAAACTATAGCATAATTCCAAAAGAGAACAAGGGATTGTTGCTGTCACACAAGTAACTTGCCAGAGTTACTTAAAACCAAAACTGATATCATCACTCCTCAGGTTTTATGGTCGCGACTACGAATTGGTTGATCATTACGGCGTAGAAGCGCGTTTCGCAGAGGCTTACGGACTTGTCTTCCATGTCTTGAGACTGTCCTGTTCTCCTTATGTTCGGCTTTGTACTCAGGCGACTTGTGCGACCGAAAGGTGGGGGAAGGGGGTGTGGGAATCCCGAAACCACGGACTTATTTTCACATTGTACCGACTTCCTGGACGTAAAAGCAAGGAATTCCGAATACGGGTAATCAAACAATCCCGATATATAACTTTATGAGTAAGTTAAAGGACGGCTCAACGAAAAGAGCGCGTGCTGTGACGACTGCCAAAACAATCTGTTTTAGATTTGAACATTTTGTTCAACTCAGGCGTTAGATTTTCATTGGTTTGTATTAGTGAAGCTGGAGTTAAATAATTGAAAATCAAGATCTGTCATGAGTCTTTCATCTTTCTTGTTTTTTTTTCGACTTTTTGAAACCGTTTTCAAAACCTTTTTGGGAAAAAAGCGCCCCAATAGACAAAAATCCCAAATCCCTTTCTTTTATGAAAATCTCAGATCTCGGTAATATTGGTGGAATTCCGAATTCCAAAACTGAAAAAGCGCCAATTCCGGCGTCCTGAAACCTCCCCTTTACACTAAACAGAAACATCTATTCATTCAGAGCACATGATTTCATCCCCGAGTTTTCCGGACTTTGTGTCGTTCATTTTTGCGTTTCAGCGGTGTTTTCTGTTTGATTTATGGATCAATTTTTATACTCCGGGTTACGAAATAGTGAGGGGTATAATGTTTTTCATCCTGCCGTCCCGTCATAATTCGTTGTCGCCTAAGTAGCTTTCATTTCTTCTCCAATTTTCTTGAAATGTTTATGATGACTTTCTATTACCAACACTCAGATCAAGTTCGAATAACAGCCAATTTCGAAAAGTATTTTTGATTTTTTTTTTAAATTTAAAAAACAAGCATTTTGAGAAATAGACCTTGTCGCCTATGTAGTGCATTCATTTGGTATCTATTTTTTTTTAAATTCTTATGGTGGCTTTCTATTACCAATACTCAGATTAGGTTCAAATAACAGCCAATTTCAAGAAGCATTCTTGGGATAAAAATTGTCTTTTCTTTTTATTTAAGAAAGCAGGGTTTTGAGAAATGGATCTTGTCACCTAAGTAGGGTATTCATTTGGTATCTGATTTTCTTGAAATTTTTATGGTGGCTTTCTATTACCAATACTCAGATCAAGTTCGAAGAATAGCCAATTTTGATCATAATTTTTGGGATAAAAAAAAAGTGATTTGGCGTTAACAACAAAGGCAGAATTTTGCGAAATAGACCTTGTCCTCTAGGTAAATCTGATATATCCGATATCTAACATCAGTTTTCTTATTAACTACACAATGTGGTAACTTTCAATGAAACTGTGGATGTGCATTCAGATTTGATATTTGAAAAAAATGGTTGTCGTTGACATGGAAACAGACATTCTCCAGTCAATTATAATATCATTTTCCTAAGTAACTACTGGTAGAATTTCAATGAAACTTTACGGGAACAATATCAGCATCTGTATATTTTCTGAAAATTTTTATTTTTTTTTAAATGGTTGTTGTTGCCATGGAAACAGGTATTGTCAAATCATCTTTAATATCAGCTTTTTTAGTAATTCAAGAATATAGAATTTAAGTGAAATATAACAAGAACAATCATTAGGAAATGTAGATGTGCATTTGGGTTTTTGGTGTTTGAAATGGCTGCCATTGTCATGGAAACAGGCATTGTCCAACCAACTTTAACATCAGGTCTTAGAAAACTTCAAATGAAATTTTCGCATGAACTGTCACCAGCATCGGCAGCTGTGCATTCAAAGTTTGGGTTTTTGAAAAATGTGTGCCCTTGCCATGGGAACAAGCATTGTCCCATTAGCTTTAACTTCAGTTTTCTCAGTAACTATGAACAAAATTTCAGTGAAACTTCACCGATGCACAATCTTTGTTATCACAGGTGTTCATTCGGGTTTTGGTTTATAAAAAATGGCTGACATTGCCGTGGAAACAAGGATGATCTAATCAGCTTCAAGATGAAATAACTGCCAATTTATGTCCTTTCTTTGGGGGATCAGGAATACTTGATTTTACTATCCAACAGGAAGAGTGGGGTATAAAAGCTATTCTCACTCTCTTCCATCTGTTTGGCCGTGACAGGGCGGCCAGTTCAACTGTACCGTTTAAATCGAGGTTGAAATATTTGCCGTACGTAGAAACATAATGTAGAAAATTTCGATCTTTCTTGAAAATTGCATAAGCTATCTAAAATTAATTGGAGATTTAGTTAGGTATTAGTCTTGTTTTTAAACTGTAAACATATCTTTGCAAATGAAACAGAAATAAAAAGGGAAGCGAAAATCCATTATTTATAGATAAGCCTAACACCTCTGCTGTGGGTACGAGTCCTGCTCCCCTCGCTTTGTTTAATATGTGATGATTACATTATATGTATGTTTCATCAAACCTCAGCAATTTGATTTGCTGAGAGAGGCCACGTGACTTCAAAGTTGGTTCTTCATAACCTGATGAAGCGCAAAATTCAAAACCCCACGTTATTCCAAGACAACGTCAGTGACGTCACAATAAAGGGGCGATAACGTAGGAATTTTTCAAAACAATATCGAAGAAATATTTAATTCTTTCAGTAATTTTAAAGTTCTTTTTACAGTGGAATGTAATTATAAGTATTGAATGCATCTTTTAGTAGTTTCATATGCTAGTAAAAGCGTTGATCGAACGCACATTTTTATAATGAAACGCTTCTGCGTTTCATACAAAAAGTGCTACTGTCAACGCTTTTACACGCTAATGAAACTTAAAAAAGATGCATTCAATTCTTCATTAAAGTTTCCAAACACCTACCCAAGGTCGAGGGTTTCACCGGTCAGCTGGATCCTTCTCCAATATGTCTGTTAGTAACGATAAAGCTGAAAAAATGCTGAAAGTGGCGGTAAACACTAACAAGCCAAACCATAATGATGTAACAGGACTGCTCCTTCCCGAAGGAGTGGGTTAATAACTGCGTAAGAGAAGATCTACTTTAGCTCAGTCGGTTAGAGCGTTGGCTTTGGTGCAAAATCGAATCCTGCCGGGGACATGGCATTTTTCGAAGACAAATCATGCTCTAGTGCTACATAATACATTGGTGTCCAACTGAATAACCCTCATGTCAAGAACGGAAAAACTGGTCCGGTTGAAGGTTGGTTGGTTGATATATGAACATGGTATGATAACTTTTGAGAGGGAAGTGTAAAGGGAGAGTCTCAGTTCTTTAGCTCAGTCAGTAAGGGGCGCTGACTTTGGTGCAAGAGGTCCCGGGATCGAATCACAGCAGGGGGACATTACATTGTTCGGAGATAAATATTATGCTCTAACGTAAGGGTACCCAAATTCGGCAAATATAACTTTGGGTCAAATCTTATTTATATTTTTTAGGAAATCCTTGACACCTACCAACATCGTAATAATCAGCACTTTTGGTTAGTATGACTTTTCTCGTCCTAATTCTTGTTTCAAAGTCGATGCATACATGACAGCATTGATGTTGTCTAAAAATAGCCCATCTTGCGACAAAACCACATACGGAATTCGCCCTGACAATTATTTCTGGGTGTTGAAGAGTTCTGATGAGATCCAAAGATGGGGTGAGGAAGGGGGATTGGGGGCTACTTCCCTATATTTAGATATAGTAGTGCCGAATGCCTATGTCAAAATAGATCCTGTCCGTGACAAGAAAATGCAAAAAACAATACCCTGTTCTTGAGCGGACGTGGCAAATTATATACCCTGTTCTTGAGCGGACGTGGCAAATTATATACCCTGTTCTTGACTATGAATAATAATTTGTCACGTTGAACATCACTGACACAATCTTTTTATTCATGAACAGATGAAAGGGCCTTTTTTTACTCCGTTTGGAACGACTATCATGTTGGAACTTCTGTTCCGTGACAAAATGACCTCAAATGGGTATTGACGTCACAAAAATCTTACATCATACTGTCCAACGCACATGCGTGATGCGGTAAACAAAATATCTGCGCCCATAAATTTCAAGGAAACGCAGCGATTCATCTTGAAATTGGAGATTACTACATGTTATTTCATTCTAAAAACAGGTAAATTTTTAAAAAAATTATTGCATTCCGCAATCGAAAATTCATGTTTACACACCGATGGTAAAATACACAATTTTATGGACACGGTCCCTAAAGACGGGCAGTTTGTATACAACCTCCAGATCCAGTAAGCAGGGTCAGACTTTTGAAAATAGGACCAGTTCCTGAAGGAATGTTACTGGCCCCACTGGAAATGAATTGGCTGGAAATGTGGCGAGACCCACGAAGTGGGTGGAGTTTGCTAGGAGGGTTTGGGGGCATATGCAACCCCCCCTCCCCAAGAAAACTTTGAAAACTTAGATGCCTTCTCCATCTGGACAGAAAAATATGCTTCCTGTTAGTATAATCTTTTAACTGTTTTTTTTCAGGTTAAGTTGAAATATTTTTTTAACAACTGTGTTTTGTCCAGTTGACAGCCAAGTCCATACATATGGATATTTTTCGGTACAGGCTTCCTATGGATCCTCTTCACCGGACTCTTCATCTTCTTCCCATGAGTTTTCTGTCACATCGTTCCCGTTAATTTCTGCTTTAAAGTCCTCATAGTAGATATCCTGATTTTCCCAATATTTGTCTAAACTGTTTTTTGAAACTATTTATAGATGGTGCAGATACAATCTTTTCAGGAAGTTTATTCCATAGTTTGGCCACCCTCACACTGAACTAATTCCTTCTAAGCTCTGAATTTGACCTTTTTTGAATGATTTTCTTTGAGTTTCCTCTAGCAGGTGATCTTAAATTTGAATCTTGAATCAAATGTATTATATTTGATGACTCTGTATCATATTTCTCATTTACTATCTTGTACAGTTCTATCATATCTCCTCTTAATCTTCTATAGCTTAATGTTTGGAGCTTTATTTTCCTCATTCTTTCAGGGTAGCTTAAGTCTTTCATACCTGATAAATGTTTTGTAGCCCTTTTTTTGAACTTGTTGAATCTTCTCGATATTCTTCACACTGAACTGGCATAATCTAGATGACATCTAACTACAGCTTTATACAGCGGAGTAAACATGTTTGGAGTTAAATTTCTCTTCTAATCATAACAGTCCATGCCAGCCTTCAGCTAATAAAAAATTGATTTTCAGACACAAGTAACACAAGGGGTGCACTAGTGAAGCAGAAGACGCTTATCCTTCCAGAGCACCTGATTTCACCCCTTGCCCCCTGCTTCCGCTTGTCATTTCAGTATTTTTTTTAAGAATGTGTTATCTACTTGCCCGAGGGGCAAGCATCAACTGAAATTGACTTGCCCTTCTGCTGAACAACTTGCCCTATCCGGATTAATGAATTTTAGTATTTACTAAAATAATGATATGCTCTTATTTTTGTGTACATATGAAACTGTTCCATGAAAAGTCATCCATTTAAATTTGCAGTGTTCTGTATTTGAGCTCCCTAAAAATTTGATTGTGTTTATGTTTATGTCTAGAAACAGTATAGCATCCTAGCAGCAGAATTTTATGTACTTTTAAGACTTATTGCAAAGTATTTACATTTTGGTATCATTGTGCTAAAAGACTAAGATAACAGTTGAATGGGCCCACTTTTCAAAATGGGAGAGAACTGTCCATTAAAAACTAAAAAAAAATGTTTTTTTTTTTTTTTTAAAAAAGACTGCATGTGACCACATCTCTACATATTTAACCAAATCAGGTCAATGTCTATCACTTGGACTCCAAGGCATAAAAATTATTATGTACATATTTATAACAATTGTAAACATGATACAAAAGGGTCCCTCACCTGGTGGTCTGTTTTGCATGCTTTGTATTCAGGCTGAGCATGCTAGCATAAAAATGTCATTTTTCGCTAAAAGTCATTTTTAATCAGTATAAAAGGTGAGTGAATGATACATGAAAGAGTGCATGGTCTTCATTATTGATTGAATATGCCCGACTCGGCCCCTTAATTAGGTTTAAAAAAATTGAATTTGAATTAGAGTAAACCCTACTAGGTCACTATAAATTCATCTTCACAGAGATCAGTATAACTTTAATATTTTTATGCTTTCCAAAAATTGGTTTTAGTCAAAAGATTAATTTTGCACCTGGATCTTTCTGCAGAAGATGCCAAAGTTTTGTCGTCGCTTGTTTCAGTTGCTCAACATGAGGACTGAAGTAATTTTGTCGACAATACTAAAGCAGAGATTCCTGTATGTTTCAATTCTGTACCGGATGAAGTTTATTCCAGAAACACGTGTGTTGCGCACTGAAATTGGTATCATACGTTTATATTCTATTACTTAGAGAAGATCTGCTATTTTTAAGGGCTCGGTTTCTGCCTTGATGTATTTGCATGTTAATATTTGGCAAGTGGAAATTTTTTGACATTGTTCATTGATGTTGAATGGGTCAAGGCACACCTTCTGAACTTGATTTTCCTCACCTTAAATGTTCAATAAAAGGAGGCTTTCTCATGGGTACTGGGCAATCTCTTTTTCCTTGGGGAAAAGTTTTAATATCAGGGACTCCTTTCTTTAAAAACTGATGTGTCTAAAAGCTTTATGTGTGAACTTTAGTAAAGCGTGTTAACTAGTCGAAAGAACTGGCTTATTTCTTCAGCGATAGTATATTAAAAAGCCATTATTCAGCTATCTACAGAAAATCGTAATTTTGTTTATATTTTTGAAATTGTTTAAAAACACTAGTTGAGGTATAGTTCGGTAAACTCTGATATAGATCTATGTTCCGAGGCTAAGGCTATTTGCATTGGAATTTCCGTTTCTCTCCGTAACATTTTTGTATGTCAACATTTTTTGTTAAATTCAGTATCGTTATATAAGAATACTGGAACCTTTCGGTTTTTATTTCGACTTCCGATCTGAAAATATTGGCAGCAACTCGATGGATGAGTTATCGGTCTTGTTTTTGCAAGGAATGACAGCTCTAATAAGAAAAAGCCCAGGAATCATTGATCATATTACGCTTCAAAACACCGAGAGTTTTGGGGAGGGAGTACAAGCTTTAAAATGAATTGATATTTGTGGATAAATATACAAATCTCCACATAACTTTTACCGGAAATTTTCACTTGCCCGGCGGGCTGGCTACTTTCAAGATTTACTTGCCCCTGTAAAATTTAACCCGGCACGGGCAATCGGGCGTCCGCTTAAAAAAACCACTGCTGTCAAAGATAATTTATCTGCAAAGTATCAGATACTCATTTGTATTATTTTTATTTTATACTTTAGATCCCAAGTGATAGTAAAAACCACAAATGACTCATTTTACCATCTGAAATGCCTATATTGTAATGGAGGAAGAGCATATATTTGTTACAATTAAGAACGCCTATACGTAAAAGCAACTGTCACCTGAGTCTATTATAATAATGCAATGCTTCTATTGAAAACGAAAATACCCTTTGAGGAACATGGCGGGCTTTGTTATTTTCTGCAAAAAGAACATCGCGCATGCTTCGTCGTTTTCTGTAAACTTTTTTGATATCACTACTGAGAAGTTTATGTGGAATTTTGGGTCTGATTCAGAAACACTCATTTACGAATGCTAATGCATCCCATGGACATATGCGCGAATTTTGTTTCATTGTTTCTCATAACCTTACAATTTTCCAGGTTTTTAGCTATTCAAAAGAATGTAGGTATAACATTTTGACTTTTTATATTAGTATAACATGTTTCTACAAAATAAGCGTTGTGTTCGTATTCCTTTTTTTATACTTTTTGTGTGCCGATGTGTTCAATACGCATAAAAGGACGACTTAAAAATAACTAATAATGACGCTGTCGGAAACGACAGCTATAACTGCATTTACCATTTTATCACGCCTACAGTTTTTTAAATCCTTTTTTATTATACTAAACGTAAGACCTTATCGCATGTCTTGAAATAGAAGTAATCATATTATTTTTTAACAAAAATAGAAAAAAAACATAAAAACAGTAAAGACTTACAACGTTAATATGTGTAAAAGAATGAATTTCCCATAAGGGCTTGAACTTTTAAACTTTTTAAAAATTGTAATACCTTAATGTACATCTAAGCATTCATACAATATCAAAATAAAACAGTAGAAGTCAAAATTGAAAGAAGAGTTCCAGTGACAACCTTTACTTCCAGAAATCGTTTGGACCCCAAAATGGACCAAAAACCCACATATAAATATCAAATACTTTGCTGCATGTCTACAGTTGTGAAGGAAATATAATATATAACTAGAGGCTCACCTGAGCTTGTATCGCTCAGCTGGTTATAAGCTTATCCATTACCCAAAAATGAAAAATTTTCCAAAAGTGGTCCTATGTTAAACTATTTCCCACAGTACAACATAACAGTGCCATCAACAATGTGGTTTCAGACAAGAAGACTGTTGAAATTTCAGCCAATCAGAACATATTATTTGCCCTGTCGGCCATGTTGAATTTTTGATTGTCACCAAAAGTATAAACTTTGTAGAGAACCATCCGTTGAACATTTCTGCTAAGTTTGATTCCATTCTTTAATGTGGTTTCAGACTAAAAGACTTTTTTCAACCATTTCCCATTGAGTCCTATGTTAACTTTGTACCACATGGCAGCCATCTTGGATTTCAGCTCAGCACCAAAAGTATAAACTTTGTAGATGACAATCTAAGAAACATTACAACATTACAGTTCCATCGACCGCATAGTTTCTGACAAGAAGATTGCTGAAATTTCAGACAATCAGAACACATCCAGACGACGACGGATGCCAAGTGAAGGCAATAGCTCACATGACCCTTCGGGTCAGGTGAGCTAAAAATGGCTGAAAATGATGGAAATATAGCTGACAGTACCTATACTCCTTTCAAAAAGTATTATTTTCTAACTATTCATAGCAAATCATTCAACTTCGAACTACTTCAAACCACTTAATGTGTTATGGCTTCCAAGCACCTACTTAGGTCAGGGGTTTCACATTTTAAATAGAATTGCTATTGTGTGAAAATGATTCCAAAATCTACCAAAAAAAATATTGTGACATCAAAGAAATTACATAATCAACGACAAAAAGGGAATGCATTATTCCAATTAAGTGCCATTCCCCAGATGAGATTCAAATCATCAACTCAAATACCTGAACTTTTCAACTATACAATTCTGACCATTTTTAGTGGTTAAAGAATCCAGAGTGTCCAATAAACTCACTAATCTCAGCATTTAACTTTTTGCAGTGATGTTAGGGTCCAGTGCATCTCGACCAAGCCAGACTTCAACTCAAAACCCTACTTGTTTTTCACTGATTAGATAGCCCTAATATCAGTTTCAGTAATTCTTTGGCTATACTGTGGAAATCAGATTTATTGGTGGAGGAAGTTGGAGTAGAGACCCACTGACCTTTGGCTACACTGTGGAAATCAGATTTATTGGTGGAGGAAGTTGGAGTGGAGACCCACTGACCTTTGGCTACACTGTGGAAATCAGATTTATTGGTGGAGGAAGTTGGAGTAGAGACCCACTGACCTTTGGCTACACTGTGGAAATCAG
>JAOXYI010086702.1:0-12290 GCA_028566495.1 Lithophaga antillarum | reverse complement strand
TTGACCTGTATTTCACTGTTGGTAATAAATATGCAAAAGTATAACTCAAGTTCTCAAACGGTATTCAAGTTAACATGCGGAAACCCAAAAATTGACAATTTTTCACATTTTCAAGGGGCATAACTCTTGAACCATATATGCCATCATGGTCAAAATCGAACTTGACCTGTATTTCACTGTTGGTAATAAATATGCAACAGTATAACTCAAGTCCTCATATAGTATTCAAGTTATCATGCGGAAACTGACATTCGGACGGACGGACGGACGGACAAAGCGGCAACTATATGCTCCCCCGAAATTTTTCGGTGAGCATAATAAAAAGGTACCTCAATAAATATTTATTTTTTCGCGTATGCGCATGCACCAAGATCTTATTCTTGTCAAAGATGTAATACAAACCGAGAAAATCAGCTCTTCGAGAGTTTCGTAAACCAGACGTTCCTTTTGTAGTACGCCAGATTTGCATAATATGCTATATTATTTTTCAGAAAAACTTGTTAAAGATCACAATTTTCCGTAGAACATTGATCATAAAAATTGTCCGATTTGACATGTAAATGATCTTTTAGCACAAGATTTTACTATATATTTTCAATTGCATGCAGTGTTTTGTTACCTCTGAGGTCCGCGGGTATCGATTCAAAGTTAACAGCAAAGGGTATTTTCCTTGGAGCAGAGGTTATTAAAGGTCCACACTGGCTACTTGCAGACTTCGATGGCAAGTATTTATTAATATAATACAAAATCAAATATTTCACAGAATTGTATACCTTATCAAGCTATAAGTAACCAAAGATTCCTAACTCATGATTGAAATTTATGAATGTGTTTGGGGAATAAATATATACTGTCTTAGTATCTTCTGTCCCACTTTGTGTTTTTAAATAGATATTTGTCATTATTTCTTGTTAATCTGAATACCATTGATTCATAGTTACCACAGTACACTTGTTGATCCTTCCCAACGTAGCATAGTATCAAAATAGCAGGATTAATGAGATTGCAGCCGCACCCACTCCCTAGGCAATAGTTTCCTTTAGGTTTTACCTCACTGGATGAATATCAAACCAATTTGAATTAAAATTTGCTGGGATGGTCCTTGAGTAGTCCACTTTCAAAAGTATATCCGAAATATATCTTAAGCCATAGTGCGTTTTATTAGAGTACAGCTTGAAATTCTTATTTACAAATATGTTTATGTGCCTTTTTTCTCATTGATTTTTTTTTAATTTTCGGATGTTGTCTTTGACATGATAAACAATTGTAAATGTGCAATATATATATATGAATTTGGTACCAATAAACAGCTGTGGGAACATTTGTATACCTTGTACATGACCTACGAAGTTCGGTACTTTTCTCATTCTATGGAAATGGCTTGGAAACCAATAAAATAGTTTAGCAGGAGTTGCAGGTAACAGGTTCACTACATCTGGAATAACACTGTTTTATGTGAAAATATACTGTATGTGAAAATACCAAGAATGTAAGAAAAATGAATATTGACAAAACCGAAATAGGAAGTTCAGAATACATTTTGTTACTAAGGAATCCTGGAATGTTTGAATGAAATCCATTGAGTAGTGAAGGGAGGGGAGGGGTGCAAAAAATAGGCGCGGACGGACAGACACTATAGACTCTTCGCTATCGTTATTTAGAGTTTCTGAACCTACTTCTGTAGACTGTTTTTTTTATTTTATTGCCAGATTTCGAGTTAAGACTTAGTTCTTGTTGAAAATTTGCAAAATTGAATATCAGAATGTGGTTATATTGAAATTTGTATCTTGGCTTCCATTGGTGCCATCAAAGATCTAAAAAAAATAATTACTTACTAGCATTTTGCTCTATTAAATATACATTAGGAGAAAAAACTGAAAAGTTCCAAGGCTCGACTGAAAGTACAATTTCTTTTGCCACTCTATACAATGTATTCATACATCATGGTTTAAGATGGTCCTATATCTTCTTGTCTAGAAAACAATTATACTAAATTTTATTCCTAGGGTTTGGGTAAAAATGTAGAACTTAGAAAAGTTCCAGTCGAACCAGTAGTGGTACTATCTGATTCCTCTCATGTAATCGACTATTATTATTAAACAAGGCTGTTTAAGTCAGATGTTAAATATGTTAAATACTCTGCGGTGGTAACAATATTTATACTTCCACTTCGTAATGGTACATTTGGAATATGCAGGCTGTAATAATGGTTTCTATGAAGGGCCATTCGGGTCACATTACAATTTCTGAAACGTTCGCCACATGAACGTGTTGCAGTTTGTTCATGTTCACTACACGAACGCGTTGCAACTCGTTCGCGTTCCCTAGACGAACACGTTACAGTTTTTTCGTGTTCACTGGACGAACGCGTTGCAACTTGTTTGCATTCACCGGACAAACGCGTTACGATAGTTCGCGAACTTCACGTTAGTAGTTGTTCGCGTTCACTTGATGTCTGCGTTCCGCCAGAAAACATACTTTCCCTTTATGACCAAATGAACTCGTCTGTTCTCCTTTGTAGTTCAACCAATAGAACTGCACCTTAGACGAACGTGTTTTTTAAACGTAGATTTACAGATTGTATATTCATAACCTGTTACTAAAAATAACTCTTCTATTACCCTAACGCTGAAGTTCCAAATGGGACCTCTACATGGTAATGTAGAGGCATCCAAAAGGTTGTAGACACATGTTTTTGCGTAGTACATGTATGTAGATTTTCTGATTCAGAGAATAAATTCGGTCATGCAAATAATTACGTAATCATTCTGACAGTTTATTACGTGATATATGATTTCAACAATCTTCATACTGAACGCATTATATTGCATTTTATTTAAGAAAAAAAAAAACATTGTTTTTTTAGTTAATATCCCCACTTTGAGGCATTTCTCCGTAATTCTTAATCACAGTGCATCCATACTACATGCATGTACGCCCCATGCAATAAACTTAAAATACTTAATCACAGGTTTTTTTCAGCAACATGTTCTGAAGATAAAAATCTCCAACAGTAGTGTTAAATTTGCGTCAGTTTATATCATTTACTTATGAAACTTATAACATCTCATAAGTTTAACATCACTTTGTGTAAGGTACAATTCTATTGGTTAAATTACAAATAATCCTAGACGAGTCTAATTGCTCATAAAGGGGAATTATGTATTCAAGTGGAACACAAACATCTAGCGAACGCGAACCACTTGCAACGTGAAGTTCGCGTACTAGTTGTAGTTTGCGTTCCTCTAGTGAACGCGAACCAACTGCAACGCGTTCGTTTAGCGAACGCGTTCATCTAGGGAACACGTTCGTCTGGAGAACGCGAACGAGTTGTAACGCGTTCGTCTAATGAACGTGAACAAACTGCAACAAACTGCGTGTAGCGAACGTGTCAGAAATGGTAATGTGACCAAATGGCCCTTCATAGATTTCTTCTTTGAATTTTTTTGTTCTGGAAGTTTGACTATTTTTTGTTCCATTCTTTAGCAGTCTATAATATAGAATAGTGTAAAAATCTAATTCAAGGGTGGAGGAGCACTATTATATTAGATAAAAATCACAGACAAGTTTTAATGTCAGTTTCAAGAATTAAATTAAAAATGGTATGCAGAGATGTTGTTCAAGATATTTGATTTTTAATAGAAACAAGGATTCGTTTACAAATATAACTTGTGGCAAATTGTTCCTACATTCGTCAAGCTATATTATTACACTACTACTGCATGTAAATAGTCGTTTTCGTCTGGGAAATGACAAACCTCGAATGTGTTAGTAGCCTAGTAAAAAAACATCATTGAAATTTAATTGAAAGAAATTGTAAATTATAAAATATTCTGTTCCACAACTATATTTATCTATCATATCTATACTTTAAGGTACATTAAATGAAATAATATAAAATTTACATGTTATAGGTGGTGATGTCGGATACGTCAAGGAATATGGAGCATTTAGCAACGGGGAAAAGGGACGAGTAACGGTTTTATGGAAAAGCAGTGAAGAAAAGACGGTATGTCGAGTCGGAAAGGGTGGATTTGTGGATATTGTCTTTAGTCGTATGACAGAAACAGCTTGCGGTGGAAATTACTATGCAGACCATCTTCCTGTCGTTGGTATGGGTTTTGTATTAGATTAAAAAGTCGCAATAGTAAAACCAAGGCAAACATACCGCCAAGATAATCTAAACAATACTAGTCTGGACAAGAAGAGATGAAAAAAAAACGAGCCCAGATAAATGAATCTAATAGATAGACAGTGTTATAAACGTGACAGGTGCTTGGGAAAAATTGATATATCGTTTTCACTAGACACATTCTTCATGATATACCATATTAACAAAATCTATATATAGTCTACTGTAGTCACAAATAAAGAAAATATTTAGAGAAGATTTAAATAATATTAAATCCTTTTTTTCTCTTTTCTTTTCTTTTCTTTTTTTATTGGGGAGGATATCATAACAATGTGAGTGATAATTAGTCATTCATTCATTTTAAAAGTTAATTTTCATGGTGTTGCTACGTTATAGGGGTAAACCATTGGGGAACATGAAGGCCTACTGGAAGGCTGTTGGCGAGAAGACTGTCAGTTATGTCACTTACATATTCAGTGGTCACTAATATGTTATAGTTTAAATATTCTAAAGTAGACCCACGCAGCAGAACCGTTACTAAATTTGAATTAGAGCTTAATAGTGTGTACCACTGGTCCATAATAAGATCTGCAAATAGCCTGTTTAGTAGATGTTAGAAATGAAACTAAAAGGAGGAAAAACTAAAAAGTGTTATCTGAGAGCCCGCCTGCTTCAATCTATATTGATGGTAACTGAAAGCAAATAAATTATCATCACACACGCTTAATAAACACATGTTTATGATCAAGAGAATTGTTTTCGTCAATATATGATCATTTATTCAAGATGTAAAATGCTTAATGTCAGTTGACGTCTCTTGCTAAAGAAATAAAAATTTCTCTAAAATTGTTTCAAGTATAAAAACACATTTTTTACCATTTCTAAATCCAAATTATATCCTTTATTTCATATTACCTAAGTCTGTTAAAAAATTTTGTTATTTTTAAGAAATATGAAGAACTGTTATCATTTCTGTAGCAGAATAATTTTCATTTTCCATCAAATTTCATGATATTATAAAAACACGGTGGCGTGTAACTTTGTCACAGTGTGTATTTTTTTCTGGCTTCAGTAAACTTTATTTGCAATTTACATAATTACAGTAGCAAACTCCTGCGGAAGTATAAAAGGTTTTCGATTCCACTTTGTTACCCCACCTGGTTGAAAGCCATTTGAGCTTTTATCATCATTTTGTGTCCATCTTCAATAAATTGTTTATACATGTATTTTAATCTTCTTCTCCAGAACTGTTAGGCCAGTTTGAACCAATCGTGCGGGAATGGTTCTTGGATGTTTTCCTTTCAAAACTGTGTATACAACGACCTGTCTTGTCCTCCAGTGGGTCCAGTATTGGTCATCTTTAACCGCTGGGCAACATGGAAGGAAATTTAATACATATATTTTGGATTGTCCTGTTTCAAAATAATATCGGACAAATCATCGTTTATTCAAGTTAGCCACCATGACAATTTATGCAAATTAGCCGTAATTTCACAATAAATTTAATTTAAAAATCTTCCACTTCAACTTCTTGGCCAAACCACATTTGATATATACA
The DNA here is from genome assembly GCA_028566495.1 of Lithophaga antillarum. Classification (NCBI taxonomy): domain Eukaryota; kingdom Metazoa; phylum Mollusca; class Bivalvia; order Mytilida; family Mytilidae; genus Lithophaga; species Lithophaga antillarum. Next base: position 6,600 of record JAOXYI010086702.1, on the reverse strand, counting down.
GACCTAGTCTGAAATGGTCTTCTTCTAAAATTTTATCACACAAGTCGATCCATCATCCAGGATAGCCGCTGTGATCGTCTATGCAAATTTGCCGTAATCTCACCATGAATTCGTGAAAAGTCTTCATCACAGAACTAAGTGATAGCAGACTTGGCGCATGCATTCCTAGAGTGATCCTCGTTTAAATTCATATCAGACGACTAGGTTCAGTATTCAAGATGGCCACCAAAATCTTTTATGCAAATTAACCCTAATATCACAGTGAATTAATTTGTAAATTTTCCTCTCAAGAACCAGCGGCAAATTTGTTTATAGAAAGCTGTAAGTAAAAGCCCTAAGATCAACACAGGTCTATTCGTAAATACCAGCAATAGGAATACAATAACATTTCACATGAAGCATATTTATGATAAATTCAAATCGTTACAAATGAAGGCCCCGAGTGTATGAGGTCAAAGCACCAGGGTTCAAAATTTTACATTTGGCTTCAGAAATCCAATGTTTCAACAGATGATATGCAACAAATTTGCCATAAAATATCCTTTGTCTTGTCTAGTCCTACGGATATGTGACTTGTGAACTTCGATATTCTTCTTAATATTTTATATATCACCTTGGAAATGAAATTTATCTTTAATCAAATAAAGGTTCAACGTTGTCCAAATTTTAAAGTAGGCTTCAGTAAGGAAAGCTTCCAAAAACGTCATCTGTCTTAAGAACAGGCAATAGAATGGAAGGATATGTGGCATTATAGATATTACTAGGAGATTCAAATTTACACAGTTAAATGAAGGCATTCTTTCAAAGTTTAACATTAAAATGTAGAAAACCTAGTTAAAATTAAAGAATACAGTGATATTGGCAAAAACGCGATTCAGGTTTATGCAAATAAAGACCAAGGGTCCATGAGATCTAAATCGCAGAGTCTAAGTTTTAACAAGAGCTTCACTATAGATTATTTTCTTCTGAAGTAGAGCTAATATTTTCAACATCTAATCGTGGACTAGTTTAAAACAGGTTAGCGATCGAGACAAGTATGTACAACTCATACGACGTATAACACTTTTATATCTAAATGTCATATATAACTCAAACTAATTTATTTTTAAAGATTTCAGATATATTGAATTTGCCGATATTCCCAGCGACAAAGATGTTCTGTCGACAATGTATGAGAGTGAAGTCAAAGGTAAAGAATAATTATAATTAAAATTCTTTTAGCACTACAATGCATTTTTTGTGGTCTTGAAATTAATTCACACGAGGAAAGGCACTGGATAGCAGCATTCCGTATTTGATCACAAATCGCTTTATCGATTTAATATCTTTTTTCATATAAAATTTTATTTGCGTTGTACTATATGTAAGCATTCTAGAAGTAAAACTACTTTTATTCCCCCTCTTCCCCTCTTATTTCCACACCTTATCATGTCGACAAAAATATCCGTAGATGATTTTATTGTGGTAAACATACGTTTTCTGTAAGAATATCAATGTATTTATTATACATTTTTATTAAAGCAAATACACATGTATGGACCAAAACTTAATTACTTTTAAATATATCTGCTTTCATTTATTATTGAAGAATTCATTCATAAAGATAAAACAGGAGAATCCGAAGAAAAAACAATACCCGGAAAAAGGGAACATAAGCATTTCATAATACTCTCAATTTGTCTTTGACATTTAATGCATTGAGTCAATATGCAACCTATATAATAATTCATATCTTCTGTGTGTAGCATGCAGCATCTATCTTGAAGATCTAAATCTTATTAATATAAACGAAAATAATCATTAAAATTAGACAAACATGAGATCAAAAATTGTGTGCAAATATTTCTGCCGCTAAAATTGCAGAACAAGCGAAGAATTTGTAGTATTTTGTCGACTAATTTCTTCTATCTCATTGTTAGGGAAAATACCTCACAGGACTTTAGTTTTAAAAAAGAAGCTTACAGAGGTCGGAAATATGTATGAAAGAAATAAACAGTACGAAATTTTTGCTGATGTTTTCTTTATTGTTTCGAAATACTAGTACTTATTAGTTCATACATATTTACAAATAGGCATTGTTTTCTATTTGAATATATATTTCATTTTGATTTTGCTCAAAGGTTTACTCATTCTGTTCAGCAAATTTTTCACATCGTACATCAAGACATCATAAAGGTTTAAATATGAAGTATAATGTCCTCTTTTTCCTTTCGTAGTCCACCATTATATTTCTTGGTGTCTATGGAAACCAGAATAGGTATCTTGGTTTAGATTGGAGTTGATTTTTTTCATTAAACTGTGTCAACAGATTCATTTATAGTGTTATCTCAAGATTATGTGGACGTTTCAAATTGCGGTACTCGTTTAGTGCCACAAAAATGAACATATTTAATTCGTGCACACGACCTCTTAATCCGTGTTCGCGACTTTTCAATCCGTACGCATGACTAAAAATTTATGTGCAACACTTTACAGTCCGTGTGCATGACCATTAAACCGTGCGTACGACTTAACAATCTGCTCGCATGACTTTTCAATTTGTGCAGGGGCTATATATTTGCTGGATAAGCCCATGCGTAACCAAGTGATATACGCTGCTGCTCATAAACCAACGAAATGTTTAAAACTTTACTAGCTCCTTTAGTATGGAGTGCAGTCGTACACTATGTATTTGTTTCCTTTCGAACTTATTAAGGGAGGAGTTGACTTGTGGTATCAATCCTCTTGCTGAAACCATTAATAGGGAACTTCATAAAATTTTAACAATCTTAATTATGGATTGTAGTTGTGTACCGTACATTTATTCCTTAACCCCTTTGATGCAGTTTTGTCATTGAATTAAATATGGCAAGATCTTTAAGTAGTATGTCAACAGACTGGTAAGACTACAGTTCCGGGATATAAGGGGTCAAAGGAGCCAAATTCCAATTATTACATAATACAGGGATGTTACAACTAGAATATAGAAGTAGAGTGTAATAATTACGAAGTATAATTAAGAAGGAGCTACAAATACATATTAAGCAAGTAAAAATACGAAGTATAACGTCCTCTTTTGCCTTTCATAGGCCACCATTATATTTCGTTGTCTTCGAAAAACAGTATGGGGATCTTGCACGTAGTTTATAGATTGGAGTTGATTTGTTTTTTTCATTAAACAGTTTAAACAGATTCATTTATACTGTTATCTAAAGATTATGTGGATGTTTCACACTACGGTACCCGTTAAGTGCTACAGAAATAAATATATTTAATTCGTATGCACGACTTCTTAATCGATGTCCAAGACTTTTCAATCCGTAAGCATGTCTTTGACATTTGTGTGCACGACTTTGCAATCCGTGTGCCAGACTATTAATCCTTGCGCACGACTTTACAATCTGTCTGCATGACTTTTCAGTTTGTGCGGAGGGGTATATATTGCTAGATAAGCCCATCTGTAACTCAACGGCAAACGCTGCTGCTCATGAACCACTGAATAACATAAAACTTTACTATCTCCTTTAGTTTTGAGTGCAGTCGTACATTGTGTATTTGTTTCATTTCGAACTTCCAACATTTTAATAAATTTCAAAAATAAATTACATTTGTATGTTGTATATAAATGTTTAGGAAAAGGAGTGGAAATTGTAATATCTACTATTCTTTAATTACGTGAATGAGGTTTCATGTATCTTTGAAGTAATATTTCGTATAGAATGTAGTTGTGCCGTATTTGTTTGTTTCTTTCTCAGTTTCAACGTTTTTACATTTTATCAATTTACAGATAAAGTGGGAGTAAAAGGGATGACTTGACTTATGGTATCAATTCCTATTGCTTAAACCATAATAGGGAACTTCGTAAAATTTTAACGCAATCTTAATTATGGATTGTGGTTGTGTACCGTAAATTTGTTCCTTAACCTTGATGTATGTTTTTCATTGGATTCCATATGGCAAGATCTTCCTTTAGTATGTCAACTGGCTGCTTACAATTTACAGTTCCAGGATATAAGTGGTCAAAGGGGTAAAATTCCAATTTTCGCGTAAAACGGGGATTTTAATCAATGTTTCTTGAACTTCATATTACAATACAGGTAAATGTTGGTAGTAGGGGTTTCAGCCCATTCTGTTTAAGGAAGGAACATTTTCACTCCTTTTATTTTCAGCTTTTGCATCTGGTGTCCAGTTTTGATGCATTTTGTTTTTCATTGAATACACCGTGAAAAGACCTTTCAATAGTATGTCCACATATTGTACGTACTCAGTCTTACCATTCGTAAGATACAAGATGTCAAAGAGTCCAGTTTTCAATTTTTGTAATGTGTAGGGATTTTTCTTTTTCTTTCGATTTTGATGCATTTTTTAGAGTGAATTCCGTGTTTCAGTATTTCGTTCACATAAATTATTGACCAACAATTTATTGTGGCCACACTTATATGGATATCCATTGCTTGAGAAGTAGCTTTTTGTCAACCTGCTGACCGTGCTATGCTTCAAGGGTGAAGCAGTTTGGGAGTTACATTTATATTAACACATAATTTCATTATTATAAGAAAGCCATTGCAAAATCAGCTGAAAAAGAAGTGTAAACCTACTGTTAAACACACGCTAAAGAAGTTTCCATTTATGTTTTAGCTGGTGTTAGTTCAGTCTTTCCATTTTCAGTGTCAGAGAATTACTGAACCAATCATCATTTTTTGTCGATTAAACATTCCAGCTATTTAGTTTCTAGTTATAAAAGCCGTGTCAACGTATAGCAATATACATTTATACACCTATGTCAATTATCAGCATATGAATGGAGCACAAAATTATTCCTACTGTTGAAGCAATCTCCTTTCTAAATATTCATCTATTTATTTAGTAGTATTATTCCTCGCCCAGCAAAGTCTCGCGAAGAATTCGGGATTTCGCTTGTTTGTCTGATTATAGGTTAAAGTTTCAAATAGCACAAGCAAGATATTTCATCTTTGGAAATATAATGGATAGATTCGGGAGTTATACAACAACAGTTTCAAGTGTCGTACAATAACTGAGTCACTGGTAAATACATTTTTATGTTTAGACCTCATTAGAGGAGATTGACTGTCTTTTTGCAGGCAAAGGTCTAATTACATAAAGGTAACTATGCACCAGCAAATTGCTGGGATAAGTTGGTGAAATACCTATATCCAGACGCAATGATTTTTAGCAAATGAAAACTCGTTCTTTATCACATAGAAAGCAATAAAATACCATTATTTCCTACTGAAATAAAAAATATACTTCACACGTTGTTTTAACTCCTATTACGTCATACCAATTCCGTTGTAAATGAAAACGTCATGCACGGCTTGTCGGCTTGTCCAGTCGGGCGCATAGATAAAAGTTTCGGGTGCAAATTGTAAAATATTGCGCACTGGTTGTAAAGTCCTGTGCTGGGATTAAAAATAATGTGGGACTTAACTGGCACCGTATGAAACAACCAAACAAAAAATGCCGCCCAAAAAGTGCAATTTGAATGAGGGTCATAACATAGTAACATAATATGACCGACATTCAAACACAGAAGTATATCATATTCAAAAACAGACGACAAGGACTTGTATCAATTCGATAACTGCGATTTAGGGAAATACATTATTTATGAATTTCGAAAGTACAAAAAATTCGATAACGCCTAACCAAACAAACAATACAACTGGAGAACGGAAAAAAACTATACACTAGAATTATTTATAATAACAAAAAAGGGGACAAATGTGAGTAAACCCAAGACCCAAAACGCAGATAAGTGTTTTATGCTTGTCTTGCAGCACTCATCATGTGGAAAAATATTAAGTCGAGTTTGAGGAGTTAACAGCCTTACGAGTAAATTGAACCATATATTCTGAGAACCTATATAGCTTACTTACAACTGAAGAACACATCAAACGAAGGACAAGCTATGCTGGATATCAGACTAGTTAAAAAGCAATTGATTGATTGATTGTTTCGATGAATAGGGCTTAACTCCAACTTCAGTATACTTCAGCTTTACTGTAGTAGCGGGTTATATTATTTGAGACAACCACCTACATATCGTACATGAATGATTGATTGGATGGGGTTATTAAGCCACTTTTAGTATTTTTTTTTAGCTATAACATTCCGTCCATGTTTTATTTGGTGAAAACAAAAGTCTCGTCTGGAACCCTCTTCCTTCGGCATATAGCAGTTTCTGCTGTACATTACATATTGTCAAAATAACTTCTCTTGAAAACAAAACTTATCTTGGTTTTAATTGCATTCATTTAACAATGCTCGTGGCGTTACCAGGCCCTAGAATGAGCCCCTTACATATAGATTAGACGGAGTTGATCATATTGGTTGAGTGCATTAAATATCTGAAAACAGTGGATTAATTTTTATATTTATCTTACATGTAAAACAAAAATATGTATCCGTGAATTTACATACAAGTACACGAAATAGTACCGCAGATATCATCTAGGACGAAAACTGTAATCAAGATATGTGTAGTTCTGAATTAACATCATACTGACATCATTCTTAAGGTATTCTACTAAACTCTATGACAAACGTGATGACTTCACCTTTCCAATTGTCAATTTCCCATTCATCAGCAGCAACATTCCA
>JAOXYI010086592.1:0-12294 GCA_028566495.1 Lithophaga antillarum | reverse complement strand
ATTTTAATTTGTTCATTTTGGTCATTTATTGTCACTATCAGGGGTTCAACAGCAGAGGCAACAGCACTTTTAACTATTTCAGAAAGCTGATTTGATACTTCTGTCATTATATTTCTAGTTAACTCTAGTATAATATTTTGAAGTACATCTGGTTTTAGTAACGTAGTATGAACTAACTTTGATATATCAAAGATTTGTCCTTGTGTTTTGAATATGACTGGGTCTACACCAACAGTACTTTTTGAAGCTTGGTTGTCTTTGCGTTTACGACTACTCGGTGGTTTATTCTCCTCGTCAGATGTTTTAATATATCAAGTAGATCATCTACCTTCCCTGAAAAACTAAAGATCGCTCAAGTTACCCCTGTACATAAGAAAATAATACACTGGACAAAAGCAATTATCAGTCTGTAAGTATTTTACCTCCAATATCAATTTTTGTGTCACCTGCGACGAATGTTGCTGAAGGCATAACATAGAGGTCAAACTTTCCGTCGTAGTCGACGGCGTCGTTGATATTTTTGTTAACTCTAAGACTAAAGTTTATTAAACTTGAATAACTTCATCAAATCTGTAGAGATTTTTGTGAAACTTGCACAAAAGCTTCTTTATGATCAAAAGATAAAATCCAGAGTAATATTTTAAAGATATAATTTTTTTTTTAAATTTTCCACATTTTGACACATATAGTTTTTTTACCTTACGTCTTGGTCAAGCCCTTACATTAATGTTTTTTCTTTAAAACTTGAATAACTGCATCAGATATCTACAGTTTTCATGACATTAGCATGGAAGCTTATTTATGATCAAAAGATAACATCCAGAGTAAAATTTTGAAAAAGATATTTTTTTTCATTTTTTTCCCATTTTGACGGATAACTTACTTTTTTAACACTATTTTTCTTATATAACTTCGTCAAACATCTACAGATTTTCACGAAACCTGCACAGAAGCTTAGTTATAATAAAAAAATAACATCCAGAGGAGTTTTAATTTTCTGCAGTTTGACGGATATTGGACTTAGTTTTTTTGGACACGCTTTTATTCTGGTTAACACTTAGCCAAGTTTTTTTTAATCTTGAATTTCATCAAAACTTCATCTGTTTCCATGAAATTTGAATTGAAGCTTAAAAAAAGAAACTTTCTTATGGTCGAAAGATAAAATCTATTCAAGTTTAGTTTTTGTTGACTTTTTTAGTGTAGTTTTTACATGTTGACAGATAAATGGATTTAGAATTTTAGATGTTTTATACTAATTTTGGTTTAGGATTTTGAAAATTTGATAAATTTATCAATTTCCATTTCTTATGGTCAAGCGATAACATCCATGCGAATTTTCGTAAAAAATTGTTGTAAATTAATAAAAAAATCATTCTTCTCTATTGATTCGCGTTACGAATGGGTTCAACTTACGATTTTTTATACGCTTCTTACTGAATTATCATCAGCTTTTCGACCCGGTTTTGGCTGTCAGACAATTTGATTAATAATAATCGAAGACTGGAAATTTTCCGCAGACAATAATAAATATTTTGCTGCTATCCTCAGAAATTTGTTTACCGCATGATCTACTGCTCCTGAAACTTCATACTTTAGTAATGATGCACTAAATTTAAATAAAAAGTTATTCGAGTAGCAGAAAACAAGTTGGTTGCGTCACTAGCTCTATTTTTAAAGGTATTTTTAAAGGAGTGCTACACAGTGGTCGATTTTAGAAACTCCTACTTTTTAATGTATTTATAAATGACATTTTCTTCTTTGTCGCTGAAAGTAATCTGTGTAACTTTGATTTGTCTTATGCAGTTGATGATATAAATAATATAAAAGTTCTAGAGGAGGACAGTAAAACTCTGATTCAGTGAGGTTTCATAACAATCTGTTGAAGAAGGTAAATCCAGACAAGGTTCAAATTATATATATTAGGAAAACATTGAAGGACCATGAAATTTCTTTTACATAAATGGTAGTAAATATGAACATGAGGTAAATCATTTAGGTGTGTTTTTTTATTTCAGTTAAATCTTAAATGTAATATATTTCTAATAATTCTTTGAGGTTTGTTAATATGACAACCTTAACGACAATTTCCTGATGAGTTCTACATCTCTTCACTGAAAGTAAGATGGCGCCGTACTTATGAACTTATGATTGGTAACAAGATTGGCCCTGTATACATGTACTTTTATGATCTGGTTGTAGAGATAATAGTTACTCTTTTAGATGTTAAATCACTCGGGTAAGAATAATAGTTTGAGGTCTTCCACTATTCTGCAGCTCATCTTTGGAACTCGCTAACGAAACAGTTCAGGGAAAATGCATCTTACCATTTACAAATCTTACATTTATCTGGAATTCTGATCCCTACAGGTGTAGATCTGGAATTCTGATGTCTACAGGTGTAGTGCTTGTTCTTCATGAGCTTTCACATTTCTATTTTTCCGTATATCTCCGGCCAAAAATAGTCACTTTTTGTATTTTAGAAATTGTTTAGCTTGTGCTTCCAGCTTTATTTAAGATTTATATTGCAATTAAAACTTTATTTTGTTTTTAGGTGTAGTATTATTTTTAGTTTGCAAATGTATTGCTAAACCCTGCGAAAAAGCTTTTTAGTTTTAGCCAATTTATTGTTTTACTTGTGTATTGTACATGGTGTTTATGTCGGTTTTGAAATTGTATGTTTATGTTTTAATATGTCAAATTCAAATAAATATTACTTAGTTAAAATGCTTGATTTTTCTTAATCTTACTAACATGGAATATGTTTTTAACTTACCTGTTTGAAAGTAATATAAGCCGTTACTGTTGCACCCATTGTCCGTCCGGGGTAAATGTTTTACATTTCGAATCGTCTTTAAGAATCACTAGGTTAAATTCAACGAAAATTTGGAGGGGTGGTCCTGGGTGGTCCCTTTTAAATTAAACCTTTCAACCATTCCATGGCGGTCCCTATTAAAAATTGTCTTACAACTTTGATCCGTTATCCGAATACGTTCCCCAAAGCGTTTACGCAAATAAGTTTAAATGTCGCAGCAAATTCGATCTTAAATCTTTTTAAAACCATCAACGAAAAGTCAGTAATATTTGCCTGTAACGTAAAGGTTCAGATTTATTATGTAAAGGCTTAGAGCCCAGTAGATCTAAACACCAGAGGTCTAAATTTTTAAAACTGGTTCAGTGAAGGAAAATGTTACAAATGAACCTGGAATAGAAATTTTCTAATATTTGGTTTGTAGCATTATTGTCACATAACAGACTCTGTAATAAGCCAGGGGATCTACAGATAACATTGGCATAAATTGGAGAAAAAACTCTCAAAGCATTAGCAACAGATACGGTAGTTGGTATAAAGCATCATAATGACATAGAGGACAGAAGTTTAATGATGTTTGGATTGGAACATCGTCTGACATGGAGATTCATTTGTGTACAGATGAAAGCTGCAAGATACATGAGGTTCCTGGATATCTACCAGAATTATAAATATTCAAGCTTCTGACAATGTGCCATTTTATAACGAGGTAGGCGATACAGGCCTATATGAGTTTCTGGTCTTCTGTAATCAATGTTGTGTACATTTCAAAGATTGACACACGTCAGTAACTGTTTTTCATTCCAGTACCAAAGAGCTGGCAACGAGGATGGTGACACTCTCCGGGATAAGTCCACAAGCAGTAGAATTTACCCAAGTGGTAGCGATATAGTATAACAAAATTAATCTGATGCACTATATGCGTATTTTAATAAATCATTAGGCTGGTCCACCTGCCTATGATACATTAGTACCTTTACAGAGGCAGGTAAATAGTAACGTCATTTCGGGCAGAAACAATCCAGGTCGCAGTGCATTCTTGGTATGCAGGGTCTTCGGATGTAACGCATACAGTGTTATTCTAGCTAGAACGTGACGTTACAATGCTTAAAATAGAAGGTCTACAACGTCCCAACTCTAATAACAGCACAGTCTCGGTTTCATTGTCAAACATGGTGTTACCCTGTACCTGTCTTGATATATTGAAATATGTAATATGCACCACTAATATATATGGACAGGAGAACTAGTCTAAATAAATTATGTCCCGTCAGTGGTGCTCGAAGCTTGAAAATGCAGTTTCTCACACACTTATACTCCAACATATGGAACATTTTTCTCATACACTTGTACTTTAACATATAGAAAATTTTCTTTTACATTACAATCCAGAACAAATGAAGCACAACCTGAAACATCCTGGTACATCTCACAGGTTAATTATCTCCATTTAAAAAAATGGCTTCCACCGCTAGCCCTTGTCATAAGCCAATAAACAGAATGAATCATATTTTAGCAAAGGTAAGAAGAACAGCGTTCCAATGTCCCCCGCCGCCCGGCACGTTTTATTTACCTCAACAGACAAAATTCCATCTTGAAGTTAATGTCTAAATAAATATAATAGGAAGAATGTCAGGCATACTTCAATAATACTGAAATTATTTACTTTGCTGTAAAGATATCCATGTAAAACTCCTAGATAAATATTTTAGCATGACTCATTTTCATATGGAAGCCCATTACGGCCATTTGTTTTTTTTTTTATTTTTATCTTGAAATTTCAAGAAAGTAAGTTGAAAATTTAAGAAACTATCTTAAAAATTCAAGAAACTAACTCGAAAATTCAAGAAAATATCTTGAAAATTCAAGAAACTAACTTGAAAATTCAACACATTATTTTGAAAATTCAAAAAACTATATTATCTTTTAGATTCATTTCCAGTAAATCGGTAGGTGCTAATTCTATTATATATAAATAAAATAGTTCAATCTATGCATCAATGTTGGATTCAAGAATAAAATTTGATTCTAGAACTATTAATCTTCTTAACATGCCTAGTTTCACTATACACTGGAAACATTAAGCAAATTTAATAAGAGGAGTTATCAATACAATCGATCAAATTAAAACGAAAATCAGAAAAAAAATATCACAAATTGTGACACTTTGATATTTTATTCTTTTATATATTATCAGCTCACCTGGCCCAATGGGCCGATGCGAGCTATTGCCATCACATTGCGTCCGTTGTCGTAAACGTTTTCAAAAATCTTCTGAAGCAATTTGAACCAAACTTGGTCTGAATGATCCTTAGGGTATGCAGTTTATAAAATGTATCTGATATTTTGATCTGTCGACAAATATGGCCGCTGTTGCTAAAAACAGAACATGTAGAGAGGGGGTAAAATGCATATAATTATCTTTTATTCGGATGGCATGTAGTTTAAATTAATGAAATGTTGATGAAGTAGTCCTCTAGTAGTAGTAGTTCTCTAAATTTTCAAGATAATATGTTGAATTTTCAAGATATTGTCGTGCATTTTCAAGATAATACGAAATGTACATACAACTATTTGACACATCACGTCTGGAAGCAATTATTAATACATTGCCATGTTTTGAATATGCTTTTCTGGAGTATATGATAGCAGAACTTCTCAACAGAAATAATATAACTACATCTAAAAAACGGTTTTTGTTGAAAATTCTCATTGATCATGACTACAACTACAGATAAGTCTAGACGTAGAACCACTACCGAGAGACCTAAGCGAACAACTACAAACAAAGAGGAAACAGTAGTAGATGGCATCGTACCACTGTTTAACTCATAAGTTTTCTTTTTCATTCCAGTCTTGGTGATTATCAAGACTAGAATGATTACTGTAAGTTGTTACTATTCTATGTCTGATTGTTTGATAACCTGTCCATTTGACAAAGACTTCTTTCACACTGTCTTTGGTTCTCCTGAAAATCTTTTCGATTCGGTAAATGTCTTTGATCTGCCTTTTGGAGTTCGGCTTCGTAAAAGGATCCCTAAATTTCTTCATTGTTAAAGTCCTTGAGACGATAGGTTGGTGATTGTATGTTTAACACTTGGGAAATGGTAAACACTTCTTCAGTACATCTTAGCGTATATCCTTTTTCAAACATTTTCTTCTTTGTGATTCTGGCTTTTGCATGGGAGGTATGTTTCCATATAGGTTCCAGTACATTCTTGTTTTCATGCTATTTCTGACATGCTACAATTGCACATTTTCTCTTTCACTTCGATTCCATCGTTCAACTAGACTCGACTTCTCTTCGTTCTCGGTAGAGTAGAGTTCGACATCTTGCTTTTGGAGTAACTGCTTAACATCCTTGTAAAATTCGGTTCCTTTGTCAGTCCACACACTCTAGGGAACGCGCGATTTAAATACGGACTGAAACGCATCTCTGACCTTCTTGTCTTTGAGTGGAACTAACCAGCCGTAGTTAGAAAAAAATTCGATGATGCTAAGTATGAACTTTTATCCCTTGTTGTCTCTAGAAAAAAGCACTCATGTCGACAAGATCGGTAGCCCAGGTCTCGTCCACACCAGTGACGATTACCTGTCGTTTCTGAAATTTACGTCGAACTGGTTTGTGCAACTCTTCAGCTAATTCATCCGTACAACGATTTTTTTTCTTAACGCCAAGTCCAAATCGTACTTCAGTACCGATGAGGGGTTTCACTATATTGTGATCGATACGTTTACGATCCTGGATGGCGTTTAGCGTCGCCAACATGTTTTGTCACAGATGGAGTTGCGTTTGGCAGTGTCCTTATGTGTTGCATAGTAGAGATCGTGACGATATGCGGCTTGATCGATTCTATTGATGGGTTTTGACCAAGGTGTAGGTGTTCCATCAGTGTTCAGTCCTATATGTAGTTTAGTACCAGGCCTCATAAAGTTATGTCCTGGCAGATGTATTTCTACCGATAAATTATTGATCAGTTTATTCATGAAACCGGCGCCAGTAGTAGCAATAAACTGATGAAGTGAGATTTCGCCGAACCGCAAACGGTGCGAGTTCCAGTATTTCGTCGCCTTCCGTTGTTGGCTATGGTCTCTTGGACGTTCCTCGTCTCCGTTTTCCTTTTGCATTTTACGCAGTAGATCATCCTTTTATTTAAAGATTGAAACTGCAGTAAACAGATACAACCATTATCTCCTTCCACAGAGATTGTTCAGAGGTCTAATCATTGAAACCTGACACTGTGGTAAGACGACGTCTACTTATTAAATAATCTTCTCCTTCGAGGGGGATGGTTAGATTACGATCGTCTGTACGTTTTCGGAAAATCGTTTCACCAACCTATCTATCGCCTACTACGAAAGGCATTAGAGAAGGAATTTTTGGACGAAGAAATACTCGAATTCCTTTCCATCAAAAATAAATGTCCTCATTCATTACTTGATGTCGTCGATGGTCTACAACCAGAACAACCTAGTGGCATTGAAGCTTTCTTCTTTGAACAAGTTAAAGACGTACCAGATCCACGCGAACTATAAACGACTCGTAAGAATCTGACAGTATTTGACAAATTGATATTCATCAAATAAACAAGTGCGAAGACTATTACGTCAGAGCACGACACAACAGCATCGACTGTTGTTACCTATGTCAGAACTACTTCAAACTGCCAAGACCGATCACTAGAGAAAACGCTAACTTCATCTGTCGCTTTCCACAAGACACTAGGAATCTCGACCACAGCCATTGTAATGATCTTCCAAGGAGAAGTACGAAACCTTCTGTCAACATTGCTGGTCCAAAACTTATGGATTTGTAATCATAGATTAACTAGCACCAAGGCTAGAAGCATCAGTATGAAATGGAACGGATAGACGTTTGTATAACAAACGACAAAGACTATTTTCTACATCTGAGGTTTGTAGAGTTGAGAGGATGTTTGTTACATTTGTATTAAGTGCTTTGTGGAAAATCAGATCGATCTGTTCAGAGATGAGTTGGATAGAGTTTGCACATGTAAGAATCAGATAGAAGACTCGAGAGACGTTTGTTATACTTGTATCGCAAAACATTACATGAAGCTTCTTCAATAGGCTCACATGTATGAGGACTTTTGTAAATGCAAGTCAAAGCATAAGTGGGAACCTTTATATCATCAGACAATCAAGTGTGCTAAATATGGTGCTGAAAGGAATACCAATCTTATTGCCCATAATGATTACAGTAGATTTGTTAGAAACGTGCAAAAAGTTAAAACCCGAGAAAAATAATGTGAAGTAAAGACAAACATAGGTCATCAATGTACTCAATCATGTCAACCAAATAAAGACATGTGTCTTAGACACTTAAAACTTTCAAGGAGGTCACGTTGTCAGCACATCTTTGAAACTGGTAAACTGTTTGAAGATATTTAAAGATGATGATACATTATGTGCTCGACAGCAAACGCTATGAGGCGTTCATTCAAAGGCTATGACGTACATATATTCGTTCAAACGCTGTAAGACGTTTGTACAGACGCTATGAAGCGTTCGTTCAAACGCTATAAATAAATGGCGTTTGTAAAAATAACGAATCCTAAACAACGTGAGTTATTAGCCAACTAGTTGAAAGGTCTGAAGGACAAAATACGATCGAGCAATACGAAACAACTACTTGAGAAACAAGGTTTGAGTAAGGATCTCACCAAGTTTTTCAAACCTGTGGTAGAGGCGCAAGAAAGGCTCTTCTCAAATCAATAAGTTGAAACCTGCATAACCGGTCATCCTTCCTCCACCACCACCCTTTGGTGATAAAAAACCATTCTCCATCGATCCGGCGAGTATTCACACCACCCTAGGACCCCGAGCACAAAAATATCTTACCCCAGGATGACGAATGAACCAGAACACAATTTTTGATTGAGATCTGAAGACAATGACATCCTCATCGGAAACAAACTGATCACCTTCAATGGAGGCGACATCTTCGTGGATGGTGTACGATGCAAAGGAACATCCGGACTTTGGGAACTCGAAACATTCGAACCTGACGACTTGGATGACTGGGCCGACATCTTGAAAGCACTGGGGCAATGTATCAAGGCCATGATGTTCTCCCCAGAACCCCTAAAGCAAGTAGAAGTTACAAGTGAAAGGATATCATTTCACACATTTACAAACAAGAGAGGGAAGAAAGTGGACTACAAGCTATTTTCTAACGTCTTATCCCAATACCTTCATCGACTATGTCTCACTTCTGCATCCTAAAGACCTCGAGTTAGAAATGAAATCGCGACCATCCTGTATACATAGAAACGTCTCGGTGTAATCGATAACGACGAATACAAAACAGCGCGTCGCAACACCCTATAAATAAACGTGTTACAAACTAAGAAAGGATATAGTCGAAATCGGATGTACATTTACGGTGGTAGAGGTCTATTTGACACTGTGACTAATTTACTCAGTCAAGCATTTCAGCTAAAACTCTAGAAACCAAGGCATTGACTGCTGCCATTAAGCAGCCGTAAAAGGAAAAGGGTGCTACAAAAGCTGTGGATCATAATTGTTTGTAAAATCGGTAAACCTAAAAAGACAGTGCGGTTTGCATTATCCGTCAAACCGACAAAAAGAAATAACTTTGAATAATCTCATCTTCGGAAGTGGAATCAAAACAATACACAACTTCGTCCAGCACTATAAATAGATAAATATGTCTGAAATACTCTACATCAAAGAATCTTCGATCTTTGAAGAAAGTATTCAGGAGTATGAATTCCATGAATACGAACCTATCACGGGAAGCAATTTGAATAGCTCCGGGGCAGAAATGAGAATCAACATCGAAACTCAAGATCTTTTTATTCATCCAGCTGAAAATTATCTGTTAGTGGAAGGACGACTTCAAAAGAATGATGGTTCGGCCTATGCAAGTGCAAATTTAATCTCACTCGTCAACAACGCCGTGATGTATCTGTTCAAATCCATCAGGTACAATCATTCTGGACAGACGATTAAATCTCTCAACGATTCTGGAGTAGCCACAACCATGTTTGGACTTCTGACTTAACAAGACGACTTTTCCAAATCTCACGGTCTCAATTAGCTATGTTTCAAAGATTCGTCTGCTGCAGGCGACACTGAACATACGGGATTTGCCGCATTTCGAGGTTACATCATTGCAAAACCAGTCAACAAGGATGAATTTTGATTCATCGTTCTATTGAAACACATCTTTACACAGGAGATATCCAGTCGTGGATTACAATGTTTCCTTCCCTCAAAACAGAGTATCTAGACCGTACAAAGAAGCAACTGACTTCGGAAGAAAATGATAATATCAACAATGACAATATCAACACCTTCGACTTTTTCAGACTTGTATCCACTGTTTGTTTTTTAATGTATGAAAACAGAGTGAAAAACTCGAAGAATCTACTGTAGACATCTACGTCAGGGCAGAATTTACCGAGAATGTTCCAGCCAACGCTCAGGCCTTTGCTGTCGTGATCTCTGATAGGATTCTACAGTTCGATTCAGATGGTCGAAAGATGAACGTCATATTCTTAACCATTCTATTAAAATATGGACAAGATACATATGGAAACAAACCGTCTGAAGTCTATACAGCAATGGGAAAATTCAAAAATACGAAAGGATATCAAGAACTACAACCGACTGGACAAAGCTGTGTCCATTGTCTTAGGAATTTGTTCAACACTAAATCTGCTATGCACTAGCAGTGGACTTGGGACGTCTGTGACAGGAGTAGGTACTATTGCCTGCATTCTCTTATGTTCTTTGGCTTACTTTACTGCTACATGTATTAGAAATATTGTTGTTGGCTATTATCTCTTAAAAGATATTGTCAAAAAAGAAAAACACAAGGAAACCTTCCGATTAGCAAAAGATAGTAAATTACAGGTAGAACACACAATTAGTAAATCGCTTAAGGATGGAAATTTCCAATATTCGACGAGATTGTAAAGTGTGCTAAAAAGTACTATGATGAAAAACAAAAAGTTTTAATCTGAAATATTAAGAGATTAAAAAATGTAAGACTCCATTCCTGCAATCAAAAGTCTGATACTGTCAGACTCAATTCCCGCCATGAAAGGTCTGACGCTGTCAGACTAACTTCCCGTCATAAAAGTTCTGACACTATCAGACTAATATCCCGCCATAAAAGAACTGACGCTGTCAGACTTATTTCCAGCCATAAACGGTTTGACGAAGTCAGACTTTTTCCCCTCCATAAAAAGTCTGACGCTGAATAAAGTTAATCATCTGTGACGTTACAATTTACTACCTCCATAAAAAATCCTACTCCGTCAGACTACACACAACGTTCCATAACAACTGCATAACGTTAATCATCTATAACGTTACAAATAATTCCCGCTGTAAAAAGCCGTCAGACTCTTTTCCCGCTATAAATGGGCTAACGCTGTAAGACTAATTCCGCCATAAAAAAGTCTGACGCCGTCACACTCTTTTCCCGCCATAGATGATATCAGCAAAACTTTGGAGGATGATAATATCAATGAGACTGAATTTGCTAAGGTTGTCACATGTTTAAAGATTTACCATGATGAGAAAGAACAATTATGACAACTTTTAGTAAGGACCATACTGTGCATGCACCGTAAAAAAAGTTTCTCCACTATAAACAACATTGCGCTGCACTACGTGATGTGCTCCGTTTTGAACGTTTCGAAATGATTTTTTAACAAGTATTTTGGATTGAAATTCAGATTTTTTTTTCTTTTCTTTTTTTTTTTTTTTTTTTTTTTTTGGCTAATAATCCATAAGCAGATATCCATAGTATTGATTATTGGAGGTTTTGCTCTGTGGAAGGCCTGGGCTTACGATAAACCTTCCCTCCAGTTTGGCGTACACGTCTTTCCGCAGTATCCCACTACAGGTCCGACCTTTGCCGTTTCTCCTGCTTGATTCTTCAGTGTTAAAATCCTTGCTCTACCATACTTAGTGTACAAGTCTTTGGCTTTCTCAGCTTGATAAGGTAAAGGTAACATCTCTGGTATTCTTTCCACTTCATAGCCTTTTCAGTCCTATCCACTACTGTTTTGCCACCTGTTCCACACTTGAAAACTGTATTTTCCATCCTTGGATATATCATATAAATCGTTTTATTTAAAGTCTCCCTATGTAAATGAGCGTTCATCTGTTTTTGGATTTTTTGCCCCATTTTGACCTGAAATTGTACTGGAAAAATTTAAGGTGCGGTATAACTGTTACTTTTACACTACTCAAGTGCTTTTCAAATGTAAATAAAACCTTTTTGTATTATCTAAAACAGCGAAGATTTGTGTATACTTGATGGGACCTGATTAATCTGACCGAGTTTATAATTTTATAGCCCAAGAGGGGCACAAAAGAGGTCTCATCATACCTCCTCCTTTATTTAGTGGCAAAATGTAAGTTTTCTTTTTTTTTTATATAAACATTAAAATAATTTTGCTTTAAATAAATTTGATATAGATATA
>JAOXYI010086481.1:0-12296 GCA_028566495.1 Lithophaga antillarum | reverse complement strand
CGTTAAACAGGAAGTGGCCATGCGACAGGTCTGAAATTCGATCACACCTTACAACTCACCAATATCATGCTTAAACCTAAATATTAAATCATTGCAATATATAGTTGCCGAGAAATCTGTTACAGAAAAGTGTGACGGAAGAACGGGCGGAGAGGAGTAAACCAGTATACCCCCACTCCTTCGGAGCGGGGGTATAAAAAAGACGAAATTAATTCAACGTACCATTTGCACGTTTTAGCAACTTAAAATAAATGACTCTATATAAGGAGTGTGATATCACGCCAACAGGAAATCTATAACTGAATAGATTCAAAAAATTATTTTATACAAGAACTGTTAAACAATGTAGGAGAAACTGACGAAATTTTAGTGAAAAATTAATTGACTAACTCAAACTAGATTTCATTCATGTATAAAGTAAAACATTTGATTCCTACAGAATGGAAACGTATGCTTCTCAGAAGTGATGAAGATATTAAGTTAAAATCAAGAAATAATAGTGGAACAAAATTATGGGTAATATAGTAAGAAAAAAAATCATTTATAAAAATATGTACTAGGTTTTCTGTTGTAATGCATCTGTATCTAAATCTGGCTGAAGATAATTTGAAAATAGAATTCAATTTGTTCTAAACATTTATTCAAACTTTTTGTTCAATGTTATACATTTTTATTTGAATGACAATAGACTGATAGAAATTTTTCAATAATATGCTGCCAAACAACCAATTACTGTTTAGGATTCAGCTCTTTGTAACATTTGTAAGCGAACAGAAGTACTACTATAATTACTCTATAGATTGTGAATATATAGCAATATTTGGGAAATATTTAATACGTTGTTTTAAAATGTGTGGAATGAAAACAGTGTGAACTAGAAATTGTGTCTGTAAGACACGGATCCCCGCCCTACCCAAGAGGTGTCCACCAATAAAGTTTCACTGCTATATTATGTTTAGTACCAGATGCAAAACTTAACCAGATTCACTCAAGTATAAATGTAGGTCATGGCATCCCAATTGTTATAAGACTATCCAGTACTATCCAAGATATATCTACTGATGAAGTTTCGTTGCTATATTATGTTTAGTTCTATTATATATATATTGCTATATTATGGATAGCTAGTGGACATTCTTTTGAAAGGGGACTACTGAAGACAGTACTCGCAAAATTAGAATTTAGTAAGACGTTTTGCAAATGAAGATTTTTAAAAGAATTTTTGCCAAAATACCAGTTATTCGCAGAATAAATGCTTTATGCGAACAAAATTAGTGATTACAAATATCCATCCAGAAGGCGCCACATCTCATGAATATTAATAAGGCCCAGTTTGCGCGTGAGGTCAGGTCACATGATCAGATATACGTACGTATCACTACCGATAGAAGATCTAAGCGTTTAAAGGAGAGATCAGCCAGGGCCCCTACCACTCTACTTTGAAATGAACAAACCAACAATATAGGCAATGACAGCTTATACCGGTATCAACTGATAGTGTGAACATAAACAGACTTCCTAGAACCCAATACAATAGCATTCTAACGGCTGTCATGGCACCAACTAATTGTATCAGCAATATGCAACAGCAGATGACTGTAGTTATCACTGCACTGGACAAAATGAACAATCAGCAGACATCAGTTGTAGACAGACTAACATTGCCGACTTTAGGTGTTATACCTTTAACATCAGAAAATAATGTTACATCAGCTCCGGCTACCATGTTCTCTGAATCAAGAGGTACAAACAATGAATCTGTATCTGAGACATTAGTAACAAACACTGCTGAACCTGTACAACACAAGTAACTGAAGCGACAAACACAATACCAGAATCTTTATTGTATGAATGTTCTGAAAAATATAATTTACACCATACTTTGCCTTTGGGTGCAGCGGTTCCGGATTTGACAAAGAAAAAAACTGGGATGATGAATGGGTGGAGTTTAGTTCCTTAATTCCAGAAATCTCAGATAAACAAAAAGCTAAGGTTCTTCCCGTACATATTGAAAGTGTTAAAAATCCTGTTTTGGGTGTTCAAGAGACCCTTAAAGAGTTAAAGTCACTTGATGAATGGCTGTCTGCATTTTCAATTTATATGGCAATTTACACTGAAAAGCACAAAGGGTCAATGGCTGAAATGTTGAACTATATGGATGTCATAGGGGATTTGACTCGCAACAAAGGGGATTGGATGACTTATGACACGAAATATAGAAGACTTAAAATGCAGCAAAAATTGGGATGGGGTGTGTCACACCAGGAAATGTGCTTTAAGTATTGTGTACGTTACCACGTAGGTAAAAAAAGTTAGATGCCTTGCAAATACAATCATACATGCTACATATGTAACAAATTCCATTCTGCTGCTAAGTGTTGGTACTCGGGGGCGGGGGGTGGAGGTGGGAGGAGGCGTAGTCGACATTTCCTCGTAAGCAGTGGCCACAGCCAAACACTTGCCAAGCACAAGAATTTAATTTTCGTGGCCCAAGGGTACCAGAATCAAGAGAAAGATCATATTTGCCTAGACGTGCAAGGGAACAGTCATAACTAACTATACCCCATTTCGTTTCAGAACTCCCCACAACTATACGCCCCGAAATTTTATATCTAAGCATTTAAAGAGGTATGATGAAGGGGAAACAAGTTACATTATAAATGGATTTACACAGGGTTTTACAGAGTTTTCGTCAGTACAGTATACTACAGTCCAAGATGAAATTTTGGGGATAAAAAAGTTCAAATCTGCCTGTTTTCTTGCTAAATGCGATATTGAAATGACCTATCGCAATGTGCCACTTAGCCCTTCAGATTACCATTTGGTTGGTTTTAAGTGGAATAATCTTTTTTCTATGATAAATGGGTTGCTCATCAGCATGTCAAATTTTCGAACGTTTCAGCATAGCGTTAGAATTGATTGGGCAAGGTTACATGTATATGCCAGACGGTATTATACTGCATATTTTAGATGACTTTTTTATTATTGCCCAGACAGAAGAGTTATGTAGAAATTTTTGTTTAATTTAGAAATCTGTGCTGAAATTGGAATTCCAATGGTTCTAGATAAAACGGTAGGGCCCTCTGCAGTATTGACATTCCTTGGCATTGAATTAGATACTATTTTGCAAGAAGCTCGCCTGCCGACTGAAAAATGACAGAAATGTCTTAACCTTGTAGATAATATTTTGCATAGAAAAAAGTAACTTTGGAAGAAGTGCAATCCTTGTGCGGGCTATTAAATTTTGCTTATCAGGTGGTTCATCCCGGAAGAACATTTTTAAGACGTTTATTTGAATTGACCGGGGTCTGGAAAAACCACATCACCGGGTAAAATTAAAGAGGTGTTGCAAAGATTATCTAATTGTATGGCAAGAATTTTTGCAGTTTTAATGGGAAATCCTTTTTCTTAGATGAACAGTTTCTGAAAACGACAGACACACTACAGCTATATACTGATGCTTCTGCTGCGTGCGGTTTTGGGGCTATATTTGGAAACTCATGGCTTTATGGGACATGGGACATCCATCACGGGAACAAGTCAATATTACTATTAAAGTATTGTACCCAGTAATGAAGTTTTTGTTTACGTTTTGAACAAGCAGAGCAGTAAGCAGAGTCAAATTATGTTCATAATTCGGAAGTTGGTTTTGTTAAGTCTAAAACATAACATCTTATTAAGAAGTTAACATATAAGGGGCAAGAAAAATCATTTAAGCGATGCTCTCTTACGTTTACAGATTCAAAAATTTTTCATCTGATGCCGGACGCTGAAAAACAACCAACTCCGATACCAGTATTACCACAGCTTCCCAGTTAGGTGTCACGGTTGACCGATTTAGGCACGAAAAAATGTACAGTAGAGTATGCACAGATTTCCAAAACTTCTCCTCAAAGGACCTATCTGTTGATGAGGCACAACTGTCCGTATCAATATCCACATTATCATTGTACTTAGCATTTCTGCATGATAAAGATTTTGCTGCTGCCACACTTTCTTCATATAATTCAGCAATAAGCTATTTACATAAACTGCGGGATCATCCGGATCCATCAACTTCGTTTTTTTATTCAAAATTACTGCAAGGAGCTAAAAGAGTCCAACCATGGATTGTAGATTACCAATAACATTTTCAGTTTTATATAAATTAGTAGGAACTTTAGACCATACATATAGCTCGGTTTACCCGAGAACAATGTATAAATGTATGTATGTAACGGCCTTCCATGTTTTTTGCGAGTTGGAGAGTTAACTGTTGCTACAGCAAATAACAAAAATCATTGTTTACAGCTGTCTGACATTACCACAACAACAGCGGGTTTTGTTTTCAATTTTAAAACATTTAAACATTCAGCTCCAGGGTCTGTTGAGAAGATTCTCATAAGAAAACAAATTCAGTCAAACTCTTGCCCAGTGGTTCATTTGCAAAGATACTTGGAAATAAGAGGTGAACAGGAGGGTTGCTTGTTCATTACCCAGAGTGGCTCGCCTGTTTCTCGATAAATATTTGCGGAAGCTTTAAACGGTTGTCTGTCCTTTGTTGGTTTGTCACCAATAGAATATAAGGGTCATAGTTTCCGTATAGGTGCAGCAACGTGGGCAATGCAGCAAGGGCAGACAGATGCTCAGATTCGAACTTTTGACCGTTGGCACTCAAATGCCTTCTTAAAATATATTCGACAAAAGATATCATTGTCACATGAAAGTGATGTACACAGTGCCATGTAGGGAAAAAGATTTTTATTACAATATGACGAGCAGGAGAAGTCATATATTTTTGGTTCATCTTTATATTTTGTATGTATTTTCTTCAACTAGTTATAAGATGTTAGGATGATGTTATATTTTTGTTCTGTTTAGACACGTATTGATTCAATTTTTGACAATCATGGTGACGAGCAGGAGCAGTCACACAGTTTTGAAATGAATATATATAGATTAACATTTTTATTAAGATATACCATGCTTTCCATTGAAAAATATTTATACATTCAGTGCTTTTTCAAGATTATGTTCTGACTGAAAATATGGTTGATTAGATTCCGAATAGACAGTGTGTATATTATGTAAGTGAAAGGTGCAGCTTGGGTGGGGTGGATCATTCTTGATCCTGTTGCCCCTTTTTGTACACCCACCTTTGTCTCGTTATAGAATCTATGCTGTAAATACGTTATGGAAAAGTAGATTGAATATGTCACTAAATAGTAGGTTAAATGGTCACAATAGGTGGCCCAGAAAATTCCAGATATGAGTTATAGTTTTCTATATAAATGGTTATCACGAGGCAAACAGAGCTAGCTGCATAGAATCAAGGTTGAGGCAAAGCAGCTTTTGTGGTTACTGTCTGTAGTCGTACAACAAACGGAGGTAGACAGACACCAGGATTGATAAAATTTTAATGTCGTCAGTATACATACACGTATGTCGGAGAGAGCATAAATACTAGATATTCGCAGAATAAATGCTTTATGCAAACAAAGTTAGTAAATACAAATATCCTTCCAGAAGGCCCCCACATCTCTTGAATATTAATACGGCCAAGTTTGCGCGTCAGGTCACATCTTCAGATTAATTTGGGAGAGAAGCTGCAAAATTTATGTTACAAAAGTTTTAATTTTTATGGACATTTCTTATTTTCCTCCATATACCCGGCCACCTCCCCAAATGGTCCTAATAAGTGCATTATTTGATGAGATATTAAGAGTATGTTTGCAGTTATTAACTTCTTTTCAATGATATATGTAGATGGGGATGATTTAAAATGTGTGTTATTGAGTGTGAAGTTAGAAAATGTATTTTTTTGCAATTATGGCTTATTTTGTCAAGATCTTTTATGTATTGTGATTTTGAATTTTAAAAATATTTTACTGACTTACTGAATGTTATTATTTGCCGTGGGCCCCTTTTTATACACCCAATTTTGCCTCATTATAAAATCTATGCTGTAAATACGTTATGGAAAAGTAGATTGAATATGTCACTAAACAGTAGATTAAATTGTCACAATAGGTGGCCCAGAAAATTCCAGATATGAGTTATAGTTTTTTATATATTAAATGGTTATCACGAGGCAAACAGAGCAAGCTACATAGAATCAAGGTTGAGGCAAAGCCACTTTTGTGGTTACGGTCTGTAGTCGTACAATAAACTGGGGTAGACAAGCACCAGGGTGGATAAAATTTTAATGGTCGTCAGTATACATACATGTATGTCGGAGAGAGCATAAATAATATATACGTTTGTAATCAGGTGAATGTAATCACTAAAATATTTAACCTTGCACAACATAACAAACTGATACGCGTTATAAGATTGATAACCTGGTAAGGGACGTTGACGCAATTAACACTTAAATGAAATTATTAGCCTGTATACCGATATGTGTTATGTCTGTTTCGATTAAACAGTTTTTCAATCAAGCCGGGTGATTCCTCTGTTATACATTCATTTGCACCGGACATATTTATGCAACATTGAGAACTAATTCGTGAATTTTTTTCGACAATTTAATGATACATAACAATTACTTTTACTTTCTTGTTGTTGAATATAAGATGTCTGAATATGAAAGTCTGGTATAATAAAGCACAGAATATTAGGATGCTATAATGTGATGGAAAATATTTCACGTTGGATTAGTATTTCATTTGTAGTAGATCTTCAAGTTTGTTTCTGTATTTCATATTCCATTTTTTCAATAACAAAAAAAAAAACGTCATTTATCTGTACCTGGTACTGGTTATTTTTGTACTTACCCCAAGCTGAAATAGAATAATAACACAAATATTAAGACAAACAGTTCTTAAACCATTTTCTACAGAAATTTAGAATAGTTGCTGAAAGCATATATATATTTCAAATCAGTTTGTTTATGATATGAACACTTCGAGCAGAAAAATTACTAATCAAATATAACATTTCTTGTAATGAAAGTAAAGCTCTTTTACTTACAATTTTGTATTATGTACGAAATGATAAAACAATTTACCGTCGTAAGTCTTTTTAAGAAAAATACTTTTTCCACAAAAAATAATTAAAGATGCACATCTCAAAAAAACATCATTGATTCAAAAGATCCTTTGCTTAGCCTGCTGACAGAAGAATTAATTCACATTTCATCCATCAGTGACACATTTTGTTGTGAGAAAGTTAATTACACATTTCCCTATGCCTATTCCTACCCGCTAAGGCACCTAGCAATTATCATATCAACATCCATTAGCTACTTATAACGTCAAGTGATTTTTGATACCAATTCTATGAAATAATAATATTTATCCAATTTTGCAATCAAGATCATGGTATTCGTCTTTATGGTGAGTCAGATTTCAGGAGAACCTATTTCGTTATTGAAATATCTCTTCCTTATGGTTGATGTAAATGTATGATTTCTTGTGTTTCATTTAGGATAGCACTCATTGATACCATACATTGGACATTTTCCAACAAATGCAGATAAATGATATATCAAATTAAAGCTAGTTCATACTTATACATGTAATATGTCTTTATGATATATACACACTGTTTCAAATATAGAAGCTGAATGAACAAAAGTTTAAAATTTTCATCGAAATTTTTATTTAAAATCAAAGCTACGGGTCTCATTTTTTCTCGTACGAATGACATTAATTTATTCAACAGAACGCGTAAATGGCTTGAAAACCGAAGATCAGGAGTTTAAGATAGTGTTAATGGTAATAAAATTGGAAATTGAAAACATTGTTTTCTTCTTCAATGCCATAAAAATATTTCAGCTTAATAAAAATTAATATTATTATTTTTAGATTTGAAGAAAAATTTTTCACGTTTTCTGTCAAAAAGTCCTCATAATTCTCGACATGAATTCAGTAGTTAGTACTAATATAATAAAGATCCTAACATATATATAGGGTTCTTGGATCGGACGCAGGTTAAGGCGACAAAACAAAACCGATCCTCTCTCTTCAAATTTCCTCATGAAAGGATTTAAGCACGGAATACGAGTAAATTTGTGCGAGTTCCAACGGTACAGCATGTCATATTTTTCGAACTGTTATGAATTTCAAACTCAAAGAAAAAGGAACTAGGTACTAGCCTGAGAATGTTAGGTACGAGGAACTGAACTCCTGCCAATGACACCCCAGCTGTAATATATCAGCAAACGAATTACCTTTAAAAATCTGCACAATTATATTTTTACAGACATAAGACAGTGTACTATGAATGGATATATGTAATACGAAAGAGGTTGAAACAAAATTTTATCGCATTCGTTGACCATTGTTGTTACTGTGACCGTAAAGCCTATATTTCATAGGGTTTAAATCTGTTCGTACATCACCAGTGTATACAATGTATTATGAAATAGTTTCCATAACAGTATTTCATAATGTCATCAAGCAAAAGATTTATAACTTCACAATCACCGCAAAAAAACTAAGTGAATCACGATTTCCGGAAAATAAATATAAACAGTAATAGACCATGAAAAATGTAAGGATAACAATTTGCGGCTTATTTAATTTAGATCAAAATTAGAAAAAATCAAAAGATCTGACTGCAAATTATCCAAAAAACCTGTGCCGCTCTGCTGTATACAGATGCATTTTATAACAATACTGCATTTAAATTTAAATTGCTAACCGTTTTGCAAGAAATACTGTGGGTCTTTTACTGGTATCTATAGCTGCAGGCGGTCTTATGACCACAAAGATTTGCCTCCGCACGTGAATTTTTTGTGTTATCTTATGGTTGATTTGTAATTGTATTATTATTATTTAGAAA
Source organism: Lithophaga antillarum (assembly GCA_028566495.1). NCBI lineage: Eukaryota > Metazoa > Mollusca > Bivalvia > Mytilida > Mytilidae > Lithophaga > Lithophaga antillarum. The sequence continues at coordinate 3,530 of JAOXYI010086481.1, read as the reverse complement.
GCAAACAGATATAGGAAAGTATACTATGGATGGATACAGGTAATACGAAAGAGATTGAAACAAAAACTTATCGCAATTGAAAAAGTTATAGACCATGAAAATACTGTTATGTTTTTGACACGTAAATATATGACAAGTAATCCTGTGATCATTACTACATGTAATACCTGATTCAGGAAATTGTAACCCAAAAAATTAATGACTATATTGCACATGTATTTTTCATTGACTACAGTTATTGCAAAAAGTAATATTTAAATGTGTATTCCGTAACATAAATCTAGGAAATCATTATCCTGCATTAACATTTGTATCAGCTGATAGTAATTTTGAAGTAATAAGTCGAATTTTCTATCGTTACCTAGTGCCAGTTCTCTTTTATTGAAAGTTTCTCTAAGTTGACAAGAAATCCGATTATAACAGTACTATACGTGTAAATATACCAAACTGTGCAGTGCCACTTTTCTTCGTTATGTGTAAGATTAACTAATTAAACGTCATGAAAGTTACAGAAATATTACCTGTGGACACTCGGTATACATTTTGTTCTAAATAGTCAACTTACAAATTTTTCATACAAAAAATTCAGTTTATTTGCATCATACTTTCATTAAAAGTAACAGATATCTGTTTAATTCAATAAGTGGAAGCCAGCAATATTCGATATAATTTTATTCAATTTATGTATTGATAAAAAATAATTATATCATTTACACAGATTGTTTTATATGGACAGTTTATATTTTATTGACTTTTTTCGTCTTTGTCTTTGGTTTTCAATATTTATTTGCAAACTGATCATCTGATATACATATTACAAGAAATTCTTTTTATTATGTATATTGAATTAATTCATCACACTTGGTGCTTTTGACCTTGTCCTTGTTATATAATTAGGTACAATGTTAACCTTTGCATGTTTTTGTGTATTCCATGGCACGAGCGTGTATAAGATACTAAGAACCTAAAAAACGGTCTATTTTGACTAATTGTATATCTCCTCTTAAGTGCACCTAAAGTGGCCGCAATGTTAATACAATGCATTTGTATCTTATATTAAATATTTGTTGGCAAAATATCAATACATGACATTTTTATTGAAGGTGACGTTGGTCCCATTCATTTCGGATATCATGAAAAAAAAGCTGAAAATTACAGGCAAAACGTACTTAGAAATAAGTTATTAACAATATTTGAACTTCTTTATGAGAAAATACTAACCTAACAGTTTTTCATGCATTTAGTTAAGTATATTTTTTATATCTATTCTATATTTTCAACTTTAATCCCTAAACGTATGAAATGTGTTTATCATGCTAAGCAAGGCCACTTGAATATCAAGTAACCTGAATTCATGATTTCGACATCCATAGAAGCGGTCTAATAAAAAAAAATAGCTTAAAAACAAAATAGATTATGTCACAGAGATGACTGCAAGTACAACACAAAATATATGTCACATATTTGCTACTGTCTCTGAAGAAGTGGTCATGATCTATGCTATATATCGACAATATATTGACACTATGTGCCTTCAAATTATAATACTAGTTGCTTTTATATGCACGAATGATGTTGTTGCTTCTTTAGTGGTGTACTGATTTATCGATTTTTGAAAAATAATCACCATACATTTTCATTTTTTTTAAATTTCTACAAAAGAAGGTACTGCATATTGTTATAGCTGCTTTTTGTGCTTCTTCAAGTTGTAGGTAACTATTTCTGTGCCGTAATTTTGATTTAGTAAAATCATATATAAACAGGTACTTCAAAACCATTAAAAAAGATAAACTTTGATCATATGTGGAGTATACTTATTTTGATTATATATGGAGTATACTTATTTTGTTAGTAAAAAATTAAAGTCTAGTTGCATATTGTTATACCGTTTGACCAAGTGTAGTATAAAAGAACATATTTGTACATTTTGTCTGTGTATTTTTACTAATGAACTTTACCTTCATTATAGTTACAAAATGCATACGGTAGTTTTGTACTTTTTGTACAGTAATATAATACAAGTTAGCTGAAAGCAATTTATTTATTAATTTTATTTATTTTTATTTATTTTTTTTTCTTTGCATCTTCAGGTTCATATGGGATCCCATTGTCCTTGATGTTTACCAAAACCATTTTTGTTTCAATTCACAATAACCGACTAAAAATATTAATTTACAATATTAAGAAATAAGAAATACTATTGTTTAGAACGTTACTGTATTAGGGATGTCGTTTCATCGTAAGTTGTACGGTCATCAATCACGAGCTGGTTGACCGTTTTAAAATTTCTGTGGTTCAAATGGGTGCAGATATGTTCTCGTGTAATTGATCTAACCAAAAAGTCCCTGATCCACGGATTTGACTTACTACTGGACATGGCTATTGGGATTGCACGACAGGTGATGCTAGCATAGCAGGAGATGCTTACCCTGTCGAAGCACCTGATCTCCTTCCCATTTGGGGAGTTCTTGTCATCCCTACTCTGCCTCAGATTTGTCTTCTCTTTACTGGATCATTGGTTCAGAACACTGATTGGTACTCTACTATTATTTATTATTATCACACAAAGTCACGTTTGTAGCCATGATTTGCTAATTTTTTGCCAAGTTTTCTTTTAATAAACATTGATCACATGCCTCAACCAGAAATACTTTTATGTGAAAATGTATACCTGATAAAAAAAAAATATTTTTACTAATATATGTGATTAAGGAGACTGACCAATGTCAGTTGGAGCAAAGTATAGCAAAAAATACATATTTTATATAAAATGGAAATTTGACATTGCTTTGAAGGTTATTTGCCTATTGCAAGCGCCAAACATGTGCATAATTTGTTTTGTTTATTTAATAGTTTTTAAAACTGAAACAGCAAACCAATAACATTTTAAGGCTGCATTAAAAGTAATTCAGTGTTCCAAACACGCTGTTTCTTTTTCTTTGTTTTTTCTTTTTTTTTTGCGATTTGTTAAAAATGGTCGTGTATGGCACCATACTGTATACAGTATCGATATGTTGGAACACATTTGAAAGCCATCTACCTGTAATTTATTATACCATATTAAATTTATATGTCTTTGACTTGACTGGGCATACATAATTTAGACATTTTTTTGACAGAAATGATCAGTTAAATGATGCATTTCCTGCAAACCTTTAATTTCATTAACTCCTTAATCCCTAACTAAGCATTCCAACCTGTCTTGAGGAAAACGTAACAAAATCCACCTGTCCCTTTTCACTGTTCAGACAATGTTGAATTTTACACTTAAATAGTTACACAATTTCAACTTTGAAGGTACCAAAAATCCAAAGGTGAAAACTAATGTTAGTAGTACATCATACAACCTTATGGACAAGGCAATGTAAAAAGGAAACAGATATTTTTGCTGTTAAGTTAACCTCTTACACTATACTTCCAATTATCTGATATACAAGTTAACATACTGTGTTCCATACAGCAGGGTTTATACTTACTGAGTATTCCTGAAAATAAATAAACGTCATTAAAGCCCAAGTTCGATAACTCTG
>JAOXYI010086372.1:0-12299 GCA_028566495.1 Lithophaga antillarum | reverse complement strand
AAAAAGAGCACGGAGTCCGAATACTCCGGGCTCTCATTTTCCGAGCTAAAGCTTGGAATTTCTGTGCGCGGGAATTTGTGTGTCCACCCTTGTTTCAATTGAATGTTTCCTTCTTTACACTCTTTCATTTAAACATCTTTTAGTGGATGCTTGATGATATTTTTTACTAAGAATGTTGAAAATAGTTTTTTCCAGTATTAGTTGTACCACATTCTATTAATTATTTTCCCCAGTGAAATATGAGAAAAAATTGAACCCATTTAATCAATCATAGAAGTATTATATTACTTGCATGATTAAAAAAATTGAATTTTGCTACATGTATTATGAGCATCAAGGAGCTGCATGTGCAGAGTATTACCTTTCAGCAGAAAAAAAGTGCTTCTCATTAGACACAAACTTCATTCCCTGTGTCATCTCAAATGTTTGTGTCCAGTCCTAATAATTAGGTGACAGATCAGGTTCTGTTTCACAAGAAAGTTGATCAAGAACTTACTCATTTTAAGTCATAACAATGTTTATATGTATGTTTGGATTAATCCTTAATAACACTTTCTTTAAAATGCAGTACATGTACCTGAAACTTCAAATTGATGTACATTTTATTAGAAAATCATTCATCAGTGCCAAATTGAACGATGTTATGGCTAATGGGTATGAATATTAATTTCTAAAAACTCTGAAATATTTTTTACCAAACAAAAACAGATAAATATACATCCTTTTTTGTTTTTCCAATGTCAAACTTTTAAAATACTCCTTTGCCTTAAGAGAACTACCATTCACATACATTTCATCTGTAGTTATCATGGCATCTGGACTCCATACTATTTTGTTAAGTGTTACACAATTGTGTATTTGCACCTGTCTGTAGTAGTCACCGTTAATAGATTTCTGTTTTCTTCAATACAGAGAACAAACAATATTTTGCAATTTTATTAAAAAAAATTTTGGCAGATTTTATGTATAACATAAAACAATAATGTATATAATATGATAAATGAAAATAAATAAAATATCAAATAAAACTACAACAGTATAACCATATTGACACGACCTAACATTTAAAATGCAGCAAAATTTCATCACCAATCTGTCTCTTGACCCGTAAGAATATCTGTATGTTTCTGCTATCTTTGGTCTTGCACATCTTCTTTCAAGATGACAGTCATTTTTAATTTTTGATTTATTCAGAAATATTATGAGCGGTCCAATAAGACCAATCTGAATTTTTTATTGGTAAAAACTTCAATTTGACATCTGTGTCCCAGTCAGCTGACTTGTTGATTGATATGTAAATTCTAAAATGAATGCATGAACCAAGTATTGCTCATCCAGGTTATGCCATTGCTGAGAAAAAAAAAACAATCAAAAACTTACTGTTAAGTTACTGGATTATAGAAATAGATCAAAGTCAGTTGACATATCTGGTTAACATGTACACTCCAGGAAGAATGCATACACCATAGGTGCTTAGTTGTGTGTAGTTACTGAGATACTGACGTAATCATACAAATGTATGGAATATTTTTATGAAAATGTGGTCACGGTCAGTGGGTAACATTTGTACTCCATGATGTATCCAGGTATTGTTCTCCTAAGTACTCCAGTTAAAAGTATACCTGATCTATTACAAAACTGCACAGGGGAAGAGTACTATTTCCACTGAAAAGCAATGCTTGTGTCATAACTTCTGCAGCTTCAGTGTTCACTTCAATCAAGAAGCATATTCATCTTACAAAAATTCAAGCAGATGTTTTCACTGTGCATAATAACTGACAATTCTCACATGTACTGTATTAATTGACCTATTTCCAGTTTTCACATAATTATCTCCCCTGATTAATAACTGCGGCTATGCTATCATTACTATATATATGGGACTTTTAGTATTCAAATTTTTACCTATACAGCTGTTGCAACCATGTCAGTGACAGGATGTGAAAACACCCTCAGGCAATTATTATCTCAATCAGGTGTACATGTAAAGTTGTTTATTGCAGCAATATAGTGATTAGGGGTACTGTAATAGGATCTCATATGGCAGATAGCCGCAGTTTTAATCGAGGTAATTCAGGATAAATTGGAAAGTGGTCAATTTAGGAATGTCATGTAAAGTTTCCTGAGTCACATCTTAAGTTCACTGGTAGATTTTACCATTGCATCTTATCAATAGTGGCTCTTGATTTTCACAGAAGAGCTAACTGAAGGGAAATAATTCCTACAGGATACATTTTTGTATTATTCTGATATACATGTATCCAGAGAATACCGACCAATAATATTCCTTAGAAAAAACATACCATGTTGATCGATATTCAGCTAATAAAACTATCGCTTTACAGAATGGATAAGAAATGGTTGAAATTATTTCAATGTCAAAATATTAGATCATGTCAAGTAGGTTATAGTAACAAAATATCCATAATACAAATATTAAATTACCTATATAATATTGTATGTCATAAAATCACAGACTGCATATCAAATAATTTCTTCTAAGGATTTTTCAGTGTCAATTTTACATACACAAAGGCTTACCTCTTGAGAATCATCATAAGTATGTGTAAATATTTTTTTCCAAATACTGTTGAAGGTCTCTAAACAAGATCCTTCTGAGGTATTATGTTTCAAAAGAGACACGAACTGTTTGATTTATTACTTTGAGGATTATTTGACTCAACTGAAAGAGGTGTCCAAAGTGGGGTCTTCTTCCCATTGTAAATTACCACCTAAAATCATTCAACACCATGTCACCAAAAACTAGAAATCTGAATCCAGAATCCCAAAAATATTGATCCAATGAAAAAAAAGGTTCAATCCACCACCATCATTAAAATGTCCTCTCCGTCTGACTGATAGCATTCATCTATTGCAACAACAGTAATGAATAAAAATAAAATCATCAGAAAATCAGATCATTTCCTTGTCTATTCTGACTGAATATTAAATGCCAAATGAAAATTAGTCAAACATTTAATCATGAAATGCACCATTTCAGAACAATCCATTGTGTAGAACAAAAGTACTCCTTGTCAACACTAACATAAACAACATATGACAATACAATACCAACTGCTTACAGCATCCCTTTCAAAGCAGATAATTTTTTAAACAAAAAGATCTTTTTTAAAATGCCTAATAATTATGAATTTTTGCAAGAAATCTTATCTTTTTATTATTTAGACTTTTCATTCTGAACACATTTTGTTCATACATGTAATTTTATAAATGTGAAAAAAAAATTCTTATTTTAAATTTCAGAAGTCAGACATTGACAATTTCTGTACTGTAGGTGAACAGATTTACAAGAATCCATACACACTGACTGACACAAACATTACAGACCATATTCCAGGATAATCTCTATGAAATGACTAAGGATGGATTTTGATATAAATTGCTGATACAATTCACTAAACATACACCTAATGCTGCAATACAGCTGAACTAACTGGAATGACTACACCCTGTTTTTGTAATAGTTTTAAAACATCTAGAATTGAATCTAATTCTGTCCTAAATCTTTGAATCTCATTGTTTTTAGAATCTACAATTCCCTTCCACTTTTTCACTTCCTGGTCCAGTTCCACAGTGGCCACATGTTTTGCATTTTTAATAATTTGTTGTAGTTCAAGTTCACGAGTTTCATGCTTTTTCTCCATCTGTATAATTTTATTCTGTATTGATTCAAAATGTTTCATTTCCTAAAAAAGAAAAAAACAGAAATGTACAATGAATTGCACAATATAACACCACTTTCAACATTTACAACATTAAAATTTGTTACACAGTCTATAAAATGTATGTTAAACCTATTAAGAGCTCTTGAAAAATTACCTCCCTTAACAAGCTTATGCCTAAGGCCATGCAAAGTTGATTATCTATTTCTCAGGCATATTTTTTTCTGAATTGATGCGGGCGGGCGGTATTTTATTTTATTTTTCATTATCGCTAAAATCCGTGAAAATACCGTTTCCGTGTCCGATGTTGTTCCGATTCGTTTAAGCAAGCGCCTAAGTGATCGTGAATCATCCTTGACCTTGCCGATTGGTAACAATGGTTCAAAACGTGAAAGAAAGTTCATTTTGAAATCATTTTAAGCTGAAAACAATAAAAAATAGTACATAACTGGAAATCGAGGGAAGAACAGTAAATGGATATATTATTAACCGCGTCGTTTGATTATTTATTTTGCTGAAAGCGCAAATAAAATTTGGTTCATGCAGATGCGGGCGGTGCCTGAGAAACACAAAATCAACTTTGCTCGGCCTAAATCAGTTCTGAATTTTAATACTCATGTTGTTTCTTTACCACATGTAAGTGGCAGTGACAACTTTCAAACATTTGTCCACAAAGTATGAAAATACATGAACAATCTGTAATTGTTGGTTACAAAGCCATTATTTAATCAATTTTATATCACATCTTCACAATTTTCAATGGAACACTGATGAATTTGAAATTTTTAATATTTTTAGATGATAAATTTGTATGCAAGAAATACATACTCTGGTCCACAGCTTGTTTCCTATGACAATACTAAATAGACTTTACAACATTTTTATGACACTTACAGGAGTATGGAATTTCTTTGCCTCTCTCAGTTCCTCTTTGAGACGATCTATTTGACTTTCTAGACTAGCCTGTTGTATTCTAAGTATTGACAACTGTTCTGCATCAGTCTGTGATTTATTCAGCTGTTCTTTCAAATGCTTTATCATCACCTTAAACAAAGACATTGTCGTTAAAACTCAATTTGTGATAGTAAAATCTATGACTGATGTCAGCTAAAAATTTAAATACAATGGAGTTTAATTTGCCATAATTCCACATTCTTGAGAAGAGTGTACAATAACTTGCTTAAACAAATCTGTAGGGGACCAATTTTTTATTTTTTGTTAGGATTACTCCTTTTGAAAAATATTTAATTATTACTTTCCTAGTCTATAGCACAATGTCATAATACTATTATTGAAGAATCATAGTGGTTGAAGCTGCAAATATCAAATACTGTTTTCAACACAGAAATAATTCAAATTTCTCGCAAAATTTTCAATCTTTTACAATATAATACACCAGTCCTACTATATTTGACATCATCAGTGTTCCCCCTTGGTATTACAGTTAGCTAAACAAAAAAGATATCTTGTTGAATACAGAATAGATTGTTATCAAATATGTAGTGAAGCTTCACATCAACAAAATCTCCGTCAAGTTTGAAATTCAAATATTTTTAATGGTGTTTGCAGGAATTATGCTCCTCATGCAGAAATACAATCAGCAAATCTAGCCTCAGTAGTAAACTAGCACCATACTTTCTTGATGGATTCTTAATCATACTAAGGCTGCACATTACAATATCTCAATCTACAATTTTTCAACAATGTCTGTAGGAGTCATGCCCCTTGTATATATGAAAATCTGCCAAATTATCCTCATTAGCACCTTTATTACTTACCAGAATCTAATCAAAATTTAACTATTTCAAGCTTTATATTAATAATATGTCAGTCTCATTCAAAAACCAGAATTTTTAAGCCATTTGATAAAATTATGCAATTTGGGAATACCTTAGTTATCCTTGTTAGCACACTTTTGCCTTCATTTCTTTACAATGTTAATCAAATTATACTATTAATATCTCAATCATGTTAAAAGCAAGAGCCTTCGGAACAACAGCATATCTAATGACTGCACAGTTGCAAAATTATTAACGAATTTCATAATACATGTATCACAACACTATTTATACAATCATAATGTCCACTGAAATTATCTTATTTCAGTAAGTTTCTACATGCATTAAAATTACTTCCAGTTCTGAGCAATATCAGATGCTGCAACTCTATGTTTTCAGTAAAAGTTTCAACCCCAAGTTTGTAATAGAAGTGTCATGACATACTTTTCAACAAGGAAAGAAAGTCTGAATTGTTTTATCATTCTGTTACAATAATCATTACTAACCTGCTGTGCATCTGTCTTAGACTGTAATTCTGCCATCTTAGATGCTGAATGTTGTAAAGCATTGTCAGCTAACATTTTTTGAAACTCTTTTTGATGAGAAGCCCTCAAAACATCAATCTAATGAAAAGAAATCATGAAAGAAATCATGACACACAAAATATGCAGCTCCTTACATGGGGCATGATATGGCCATGGGAAGTTAACCAAAAAACTTATTTAACTCAGCTACATACATGTAAATGAGTGTGGGTAAAATAACTTGCTTGTCATTGATAATAGTATGCATTCAGTACCTCTGCTAACTGAGCTCTGTTATCCAAGAAGAAAATAATATCTAAATTTAATTCTGAAATCACCAAGTAGAACTGAATGCCACCCTACTAATCTGGCCTGCAGTATCATATAATACCCTCTAACTTTTGGTACATGTATATTTTGAAGTAGTTTCTGTACTGGCATCTTTGACAACATATATAAACTTACCTGTTCCTCGTACTTCTCTCTAGTTTTACGATTTTGAGCTTCAGAATGTGCTTGGTATTTCTGTAGCTCTATCCTATGGGAATCTACTTCTAACTGTAACTCGTCAACCTGAAAACAAGTACTGATGCTTTTTAACAACTGTAAAACTTATCTAAATTTTTCAAATATTTGGAACTAAGATGGTTTGACATAAAATGAATAAAAGTTATTGTTTGGTTTACAACAACAAATTATTTTCTGAGGACTCACTTCAGAGACATTATTGTTCAACATTTTGAAATTTGTTTAGTTTTAACTTTGCACTCAGTGGCATTTTGTCTCATATAACTTTACATTTCACTCCAACACAGCTATGTGATGTCATAAAATGTTATTAATTACGATATTCTTTAAGTTTTCTTTATAAGCTAGTACCATTGAAACAAATACTTTATTTTTGACTATATATAGGACTTTGGTAAGAACTTAACTAGAAGACAGGCCTAATCTGCCCCAGTACAACTCTATGACTGAGTTGAAAAAATAGGCATACTTTTGTTTGTTTGGTGTTCAATGTCACTTGACAAGAGCATACATGTATGTGATTTGGAAAAAATCCTACCTCAATAAAAAAAAAGAGCCAAAATATGTTTCCATCTCCATATTCTGATCTGATAACTAAATATTTTAAATTTTAAAGTCTCCAGATATATACATGTACCTCAGACACAAACCAAATGAAATTTACAGCTCTGCTGTCTTGTACAAATAAAAGCAAGAACTATTGCCATTCATTTCCAATTGCTCATTAGAATTCATCTTACAGTAGTAATATAAATTTATACAACAGTACATTTTACCCCGTAAGTTCTTACTTTTGATTTTAGAATTTCATTTTCTCTAATGACGTCAGATATGTGTGTTCTGTCAGCAAATGTTTCTGGTTCATATTGTTTATCATTTAATTTATCTGTAAACCCATTCATCTCAGACAAAACTTCTGTTTCATCTTCATCTATTTTCTTTGACTTTCCTTTCCCTTTGAGCTTCTTGTTTTTGTCTGAAATGAAAAAAAATAAGTGTAGTTTTTGTGTTATACAGATGGTATGACTGATTTCATTGGCTTCTTCACAGTGAGTTAAACAAAAGTTACATACTGCTACATTATATCCTATAATAACTTACTAGGAAATTTATGTTCTAAAGTGTGTTTCATGTAACTCAGTCTCTCATACACGTATTTCATCAATTTTTAAGAGTTACCAGCGATCTTGTAATTCAAATATGTATTTTTTTATATATATGTATTTCTATTTCCATTTTTTTTAAAAAATATTTTTATTTTTTGGCTCTGTACATGTGAAAAATTAGGAAATTTCTGACTTTCCCATCATAACTGTTTGTGATGTTATAAAATCTTAAATGCTTTATCAGATAAAGCAACTCCCACTAAAATTACAAGAGTTAAAATGACAACAAATTACATATTTTGCAACATCATGAAGGTATGGTAAACTAATTTTTTGCAAAAAAGTCTGAATTCACAAGTTCACAGCCATGATGTCACAATTTAGAAGTTAAACCCTTAAGATATAATTGCTGAATTCATTGTTAAATGCTATTTTTAAGTTAATTCCAGAAACTGTCAAAAGTTTTTGAAAAGAATCAACAAATACAAGAAACTCTGTGATACAAACTTTAGCGTTTTTGTGACATATCCACATAAAATTATATTTTCGAAAGGAATGCATGTGTTTGCATTTGAAAATACAATCAGTTAATCAGATTATTTTCCTCACCATATCAACAGTTGTTTTTTTCAGACTTAATACTCATGCGCAGACATACCTATTTCTCCATTAGAACCAGCCAAACCATTCACTAGGTACAAATGTTTTTCTTTCCTAAGTCTTTCTATAGATTTATGAAGAACTTGTAAGTCATGGTTTTTACTCTCAACTTCAGCATGTAAAACTCTAACTTGGTTCCTTAATTCTGTTTCCTGATCCTTGGACATTTTTAATTCATTTTTAAGAGAAACTGAAACAAGAAATAACATACGACAAAAACAAATATGGCATGGATCGAAGTGTTTCTGCACTGTTTCTGTGAGAGAAATAGTGTCTTATGATGGAAAAAGGCCATTTCTGGACTAAAACTTTGTCATTCCCATGACAAAAGTGAGAATTACCACAAAAAGATACAAAATTTTTTAAATTTGTATGATTTTTTTTAACCTTTTCATTACTCAATACAACGGTGGGTGGCCCCAATTTTTTTTTCTCTTAAAAGTTTTTCGAAAACTCTTGCCGTCGGATCTGTAATTCAAGTAATTTTTTAAAAAAAGGCCTTATAACAAAAGCAAAGACAAAGGGAATTAAAGTTCAACTTGAAAAATGTTAGATTTCTTACAAAAGATATTTAGAATTTACCTTCTTGTGAAGTTTTTGTTTTATTCAGATCATTATTAAGTTTTGTGATTTCAGCCTGTAACTCTGTCACTTGTTTTTTGTATCTCTCTCTAACACTATCTAGTTCTCTTTGTACAGCTATGGTACTGGTATGAGGATGATCATATTCCTTCAGTGAGTTATCATCAGGTCTCCTATAGAGATGTAACTGTGCTTCTAAATCTTTTATTCTGTCTTCATATTGTAACTGAAAGTAAAAAGACCTCATTTAGGCTACACTCAAGATATATGACAATACCTCATTACACTAGTTATCTAACCTGATCACTTCAACTTTTTTTTACATATTTCGTGAATAATCCTTTTTTTTTTTCAACATAGCCCTTTTGTCTAAAAATTAATTATAATAAAAAGTGATATACTTACATACATACACACAATGTTGCTTATCCTTTTGTTTCCTACATGTTAAGGTATTTATCCTTTAGTGAGAGTTTAATTAATTGTAAACATTAAAAAGCCAGCTGAAATTAAGATTTTTTTCTAACAGTAAAGCAATAACAGGGGACAGCTAGAAAATTAATTTTCTTGTGATTTCAAGACCCAATGTTTTGTGATATTTGCATGTTAACTGACTATACTTGTGTTGTTACCAATGACATGATTTCATTGTTACTTTTTTTTGGTGTTTTTGTTGATTTTTCCATATTACCTTCATTGTGTTATATTTTTGTTCTACAGATCTCAGCATTTTTTCTGACTCTTCATCTTTAGTTTCCAGCTCAGCCTCCAACTTCTTCAGCTGATTTTCTAACACGATCATTGTTGGTGTTCTCTCTAATGATGTCTTCTCATCAGCTGCAATGGCCGCTGTCATGATCAAGGCTGGGAGTGAGTTTGGATGACGTCTACGAATTATCTGTTCCATCTCTTTAACCTGAAATATTTGAAATATTGTTAATATCATTTTAAATTTCACAAATTCAATTGTGACATGTAAACATAAACCTTTACTACAGTGCAACAGGATGCTGAATGAATACACACAATGAATACACATCTGACTCTGCTTAATTATAACAGAAAGGCAATAAACTGCATCTGATCACTGGACCACATCTTGTCAAATGATACAAAGCTCAATATATGGCTAAATATCAAAATCTGCCTGATAAGCATTACTCAAATTCCAGCACCAGCGCAAGAAAATTCTTTGACAGAATATAACCAGAGTTGTCTGTAACCCATTATGCAAAACGTTAAAACATGGATAATTTCTTGATCTTGACCTTAATTCACAAAGCTTATGAAAGATAACTTAATGGTCTAAATAACCATTGTTGATACGCTTGCACAGTGACAAGGTTTACGTTGTATTGTTTTATAAAATATTTTAAGTGTCAAAGAGCCATAACTCTTGACAACCTCAAAACACTGGAACCCACTTGCTTCATATGCATAACATAGGTATAGGTATATCAGTTAAGAATCATGAAAACTGTAAGCAATGCACAAGGCAAGGAAACTTGATAATTATTTACAAAATTTACTTAAATTTTTGTCAAAATTGACATTTCAATCATGTATCTACTGTAACTCTGTGAAAATTTGCAAGTGTCACTTATTTATATCTTAACCAAACATTAAATTTTTAAGAGATTAACATCACTACAGGTGGATTCTTGACAAAACTCAAGGCAGTCTGTTTTTAACTAAAATGCAAAAAAATATTTTAAGGAAAGATTCTAATGAAAACAGTAAAACAGAGACCTTATGTATAGGATTTCAATACCCTGTATGCTCTGTTATTTATTTTTCCATTTTAAAGGAATAAACTGAACCTGTAGTAAATAGTCACAGGTCTTATTCAACAGTTACTGAACCTGAATGTTAACTGATAGCCTACATAACAGTCTTGCACTGCACCAATATTTAAAATAGTATTAAATATTCTCAGTCAAAGAGCCATAACTCTTGCAAAATACATCAAACTGGATGAAGGGGCCTTGGTGGTCAAGTGGTCTATGTAGTTAGTCATACCTACTAAAAGATCACCAGCATGTCAACATTGGGGTTGTGAGTTCAAGCCTTGCTCATGGGGGAGGGGGGGTGTGCACAGAGGGTATTGTTCTCCCGCCTCCCATACCCTTTACTCCCATCCCTCCCAGGGATGTTTGTCTCCCTCCCTACTTTTGTAACCTCCGGCCTTTTGAAGTATAATTTTCTGTTTTAATATTGAAAAAACTTTTTGTTATTGCCTTTTATGTGTAGTCCTACCGCATGAACCTCAAAATGTCTACGTGAATCCAATTTATCAGTTTGGTCATCAAAATGAAATACATGATTCCTGATCACACATTAAGAAACCAAGATTTGCTAGCACATCTTGATTTTCCAATTTTCCAAAGATCGAGATCTGATCTTACTAGGCCAGTCAAGAAGCATTCAACGAAGTAGATCTACATGACACTGAAAGCCATGAATATTTGGAAAATAAGTGAAGCTTGTTTCACATTGGACTAGTTATTATATTTAAATTATTTGAAGCAGTTGAGATTTTATATTCACTTATTTGACATGATCTAATGTAATTTCCCTAGCTGTAACTAACATACATGTAGCTAAATTCTGTTCACCTAGCAAAACCGCAAAATTTTGTAATTTTAACCTCTTTTATCTCAAAAACTACAAAAGATGTTATGAAAAATCTGTTGCAACCTTCCTTAAAGTACTCACAAAGATGAACAATTAAGAATAAAATTCATCAAAATCGGATGAAATATTTTTAAAATGTTATGGATTTTGAAAATTGCCTCCGTTAGACCCCTTTTATCTTGGAAACAGTAAAAGTGACGAAAAATCTGTTGGCATATTCAGAAAGGTATTTTCACTAGGAATTCAATCTGAAAAAACTGCATCAACATCAGATGAAAAATTAGCATTACATTCCACATAAAAAGTATGAAAAGCCCAGTTTTATGCTTTTTGGCCCCTAATTCTCAAACCGTATCAACCCGAACCTTTAATTTCTACCAGTGATCAACGAGTTAAAATTTCAAATGGATCGGCTAACTGGATCAAAAGTTATCGCCCAGGAAACCAAACCGTCTACAGACAGACTATGCCGACTGACCTACAACATAATACTATTGCAAATTTTTTTGTGACCTTATAAAAAGTGAATTTATCAGTATTTTAGTAAAACAATGTAGAAGAACAGTTTTGATTGGACATTTCCTACATATTTTGTTCCAAAAAATGTCAGGGAAAAACATATTCTGCATTTCATGGTTGATTTCTGCAAAATGTTATAATTTTTGATGAACAATTTTCATTTTAAAAGGCAGTATTTTCACATCTAATTTCTTGTATCTCCCGCCACCTTTTCTCCCTTTCCCCACCTCCTCTCTCCCGCTCGCCTCCCCTCTTTCTCCCACTCCCCGCCCCCATTTCTCCCGA
>JAOXYI010086261.1:0-12300 GCA_028566495.1 Lithophaga antillarum | reverse complement strand
GACACAACACCGGAAATGCCTCCAGGGTTTAATTGTTTGAAAGGAATTTGAATCTCTGTAAGAAAAATAAAATTTTTCAAGTCCAATTTTTACTACAGATAATTTTAATTGTCTGAATGACAGATTGTCATCTCGGACATTTCTTCCAAATATCGGATATTGTCCGGCGTATTTGACTGTTTCCGAAGCCTTGCATGTAACCCTGAACCCATCAAGAGCATCACTTTATATGACTTACTCCTTCCAGAATGTCAAGCTTTGACCATTACCCCCAAAATAACCTGCTCTTATGTAGAATTATATTGTACACTTCTTATATTATGTTCATTAAATGGCACAGATTGAGAGTTAATATGTATTATTACATGTATGTACTAAAAATAACATTGCTCATTGTCAAATACTAAAACAGAAATTTAAGTAGGAACAAATGGATGATTCAAAGCACAACATATATTTTTATCATTCATAGAACAAACATTATCACATTCAGTGGTATCATTCTAAATATCATGCATTAGGACATCAGTTTCACACTGTGAAACTGTCAGAGAGAATCTGATCATCTTTTTAACATTTTTAAAATTTCCACATTTAGACTAATTTAAATATCACCTGTTAGTAGCTAGAACTGCTGGACTGTTTTCATGTTTCCAACTGTTTTTTCATTAATTTAAGTAGTGATTTAAATTATCATTCAGTTTTAGTATGAAAGGGTTTAATGAATGAAGTGTACATACATGGTATATGTATTTTACATGGTATACATGTACTAGAATACAGGTAGGTATGTTGTAGATTTGCTTACTTGGGCTTTGCCACTGTCAGATCTGAATGGTATAATATTGTATTGGATTTAAGGATCTGTTGGATGGGGTGGCCAACATCATAACAAGTGATTGACCTTTAAAAATAACATTCCTTGACAGATTAAAAACAAAGTTCATATGTGATCACTTAAATATTTGTTAAATTAATAGATTTCAATCATAATTGATAAAACAACTCAGAAATCCAACTAGGTCATCAGCTTCGAAAAAACTGTAGAAATTTGTAGTTTTGTGTTTCTGTCGCTGTTAAAATGGTTTGAGATAAACTTTATTGCAGAATAGTGAGTCAGTGAGCAGCATTTGGGAAAATATTATTTAAGATTTCTTTAGTCATTCACTGAGTTCATCTAGGCATTCAATTAGTGAGTTGAAATACTGGAAATTGTTAAAAATTTATACTTCATTTGTGTTCAAAACAAGAGTTTAAGATGAAGCTATCCAACAGATCCTTTTGTAATCATAATGTACGGGTACACATGCTGTTTAAATACACAAACAGTAAATCATCTGAAATTTTGTTGGTGAGAAATTTAAACAGAAATGAAAGGATGTAAGATTTGTAAACAAGATAAAGAATTGTACATATAACTAAATATTCAGCAAAACAAGAGATTTTAGCAGATAGAACAAATGTATTGAATGTAAAGTGTTACACACAAAATTAATTATATAAAACAAAAATTGTTATTCGGGACAATATTCTTGGCTCCTGTAGATAGGTCATAATATTTTGCCTCACACTTCAGGGCCAGTTTTGTCAAAAATTTGTGCTAATAGTTATTTTTGCATATGATATTACAGTTCTTTATCGGTGTTTATACATTTTATCCTTAATGCATAGCTTTATTTCTCTGCAGCCATCTGTCGTAGATATTTTCACCCCCAGAATGATAACAGTGAATGAATTTACTGTCTGTATCCAATTTCACTACTGTAATTTAGTTGAGGACTAATTATATTGAAGCTTATTGGAAAAAATAACAGAGCAAACTTTGAACTGACAGCTGTATGTGAAACTTTCAAAAGTGCATGTTTTTTTGAATTGGATACAGATAAATGTAAAACAAAATTCACCATATAAAAGCAGGACAAAGCAGATCTCTCCAGACTTTAGATTAGATTTCTTGTTCACAAAAAACTGTATATGTGTAGTGTTTAACTTTGATAGATATATGTTGATATAATAGTGTATGTTAAGTTAGCTTGTAAATGGCTGTAAACAGATAGAATATTTACAAGGATATAATGTGCTGTGTATATCGTCATGATATGTAACATTACTCATGTAAAAGAAATTGGTCACCAGGAAATTTTTTGATCCTAGGTATTAACATAAATACATCATGGAAAATTTCCATAAGAAGATTTCTATAGATATATTTGTGGATATCCTGTTTGAATGATAATTCAGTGTTTTATTCAAACACGAGTCTGCACATGGTGTAAACAGTGCCATTCTTATCTTTGTTTTCACTTAATATGACCTTCATAAACAAGTACTCTAAGCCAAATGGTTCTATATACAGCTTTAATCAACCTAGACAAATCAAATAAGTTCTGGATGTCAGTACAGTAATGTTCGCCATCAACCAATAATACCATAAATAACCAAATAGTGTCAGAAGATAAAAATTTTGAGTTCTTGATAATTGTTCATACATGTAGCTGATGACATTATACAGAGGAGTTCCTGAAAACAGGATTGAAGAAGTGACTGGTGTACAGAGTATAATATTTTCAGCATATCAGAATGGAATGTTTGGCTTGTTTCAAATAAAACTTAACCATTTAAAGTGATTACTGTGTTGTATTTTGTGTATTGGTCATATTTCATCAATAATCGTGTATGATGACTCCATTCTTTGGAAAGTGTAATTTCTGTTTTCATTGACCAATATTGTGGCACATTTAATGGTCAACTTGATGATCATATTTCATGGTAATGTAAAATGTACAGAACAATTATAGAATAGATAACTTTCTGAATGAAAATACAGTATGTTACAAAATAGCTATTTTGAGAAGGAAATGGTCAGTTTCTTTCATATTTTCTAAAAGGATTGGAAAAGGGAAAATTTGGAACAAAATAATTGTTTGTAATTAGACGGTTCAGATTTTGGGGAGCTCATAGTGTATCTGTGCCAATGCACCCTGCATTATTGGTAGTTAGCAAAACAAAAACAATAAATACACAGTGTCAGTGTAATACTTTTTTGAATGAAATAGAGTTGTGTGATTATGGTACATTTGGAAGATGAATGCAAACTTTAACAGTGTACATGTATATCTGTGGAGTAATTCCATCAAGTGCAAACTTTTTCAAATCATGCTTGTAATTCCAAAAGTTGAAACAGGTTCCTCCTTTATATTCAGTGCAGATTTTGTGTACAAGTAGCAGAAAACCATAAAATTCTGTAATTATCTGACACTGAAAGTTTTACTTTATCTGTAGATAGTATTTTTGAACCGACTCGATTCATTTCATCTGGTATGCTAGAGAATACACTGTAATGGGACATAATTGTAAAAGTTTGTGTTAGTGTTGCGACTAAAAGTAATGTTAACATCAAAATTTTGCGTTTCTTGAAACATTTAAAAGAATATCATCAGATATCAGATATAAAAAAATATTCTCTAGTGAGCAGGTTCATACGGTATCAGCTTACTTGTTACTGGTGGTCTTTAGGTTTAGCCTTGGAGTTTTTTTAGTGTTATATAAAGATAGATGTGCAATACAATAAAAACAGTATAGTTGAATTTTATGAAATTTTCCACCACAAGAAAATCCAGTTAGTGCAAAAAATTAAAGATTTCATAGCAAATAAGTTTTACCATGGAGATCAGTGATTGTGAAAATAAATGATGGTAAGTCCATTCATTTAATGAAAATGAATTTAAATATCTTAGCAGATTTGACCATTTCATTTGAAAGTATTTTGTATTTGTCTGATTTGTAACTGTCTGATGTCTTAGCCTCCCCCAAAATTTACCATTTACCAGTATTAATGTTTGATTAAAATCAGAGATCTGCTTTGTCACGGCAAGACGTCTATGCATGTTTTTCTTGTTTTAACAATATTTTGATGGTGATAATATGTATTTAAATGTGTATTGCTATTGAATTGGTAATGATGTATTTTAGCTTCTTTTAACATTAGTTAAAGATATAATTATTTCTAGTTTAATTGTAATAGAAAATAAGTAGTTAAGTAAATCATACAATTTACTGCAGTATTATTTAGTAATGTTAAGATGGAAAATTACATATTTTTATTAAGATATTTGTTAGATTAATATTAAGGTTTTTATATTAGTGGAGTTAAGTTCACATGTAATATTAAGTTTTAATTAAGATTTAATTTAAGCATTTGTTTGATACATAAATAAAACAATGTGAAATGTGCAAGGTTAAATTTGTTTCCTAACTTGTCTTGTTTGTGAAATTTGATAGGTTGAATGTAAACGAGCAGAGCCAAGGAATGGAAAACAACACCAGGAAGCTATAACAGCCAATCGACAGATGATTACAGGTGTGGGTACTGACCCAACACCAGAGACTTGGCAGGAAGCAGCAACACAATGGACCCAAGCTCAGCAGCAGGCCCAACAGCAGGGAGGACCACTTGATGGATATGGACCAAATGGTGCAGATTACCAGTCAGGATACCAACAAGGACCACCACAGCAGCAACCACCCCATGGCCAGCCACCTCAGCAGCATCCCTATGGTCAAGGACCTGGATATCAGCAGGGATATGGACAGCCACAACAAGGAGCTCCAGGTTGGGGTCAGCAACCTCAACAAGGTAAATAATATTAACTTTATATCTGAGAGTATATAAATGTCAAATAACTGAGAATTTATAAATGTCAAGATGATTTTTTTTATAACTGTAGCTTTCATTTGCATATGGTAGAATAGATCACTTGTTCTTTGTAAACAACCAGTTTCCATGATTTAAAATCTGTTTGCATATTAATAAGTAGTTGTTTGTTTACTGTTTTCATTTTTAAAATATTTTCTAGCCTGTACAAGAAGAAAATGGAGGAACAAGGCATAACTAAATATTTCTGTTGCAAATTGGGTTGACATTTGAAGAAAAATGAAGTTTGAAATTTTCTTCATATTTCAATGAAAATATTTCGACCAAGTTTTTTTAGGAGCACATATGTAGGAATGAACAGGATTTACATGTCAAATCATTCATCCATAGTATAACTTAAATTGAAAAGTGATTCAGTACAGTGCATATCTGAAAACAAGTAAACTACTGGTACTATCAATTCGGCCTTAAACTCCTTTGAATGAACTCGCCAAGATGGTATTTAATTCATCAGGCATGTACAGATCACCAGCCTGTCACCTCCAAGTATTGACTGTGCACCTGACTGGTAAAACTGAAGATGCACTCACCTCATTCCTCACATGATAAAGGTCAAGTCAGTGGT
Organism: Lithophaga antillarum; assembly: GCA_028566495.1. Taxonomy (NCBI): domain Eukaryota; kingdom Metazoa; phylum Mollusca; class Bivalvia; order Mytilida; family Mytilidae; genus Lithophaga; species Lithophaga antillarum. Next base: position 7,021 of record JAOXYI010086261.1, on the reverse strand, counting down.
TGTCTCCGAGTACACTTTATTCCTTCTCCAAAAACACTGGTCACCAAATTGCTGGAAATGGCATTAAGCTTTATTTAGTGAGTCAGCTAAACAGTCTCTCTTTTTGATTGTGACTAGGCTGACTTGGATTATAGAAGGGAATGATGATCAGTTGTAGGATTCAAAACCGCTTTGAAAGATAAAAGTAACAGAACAGCTTGGAAAGAGGATAGAATTACAAAAATTTCAAAATGAAGGCTTAAATCATTTTGTGACCCAGAAATGAAGTTTAACGGGTTTTCTTGGATCAGTCCTCCCATTGTCATTGAAAGTTGATTTTATTGACTAAAAATATAACAAATTACAGTTCTCCTGGTCTTTAAGTGATCTGAGGAGAAGAAGCGTAAAAGGTATTGAAAAAACAAAACTGTTGAGTTTGTATATAAACGATATGCAAAACAATGTAGAGCACAAAACAGTAATTTGTTTTATGTTATGAATGATTTGAAACCAAACATATGATACCAGACAATGCAAACTTGAATTAAATACATGTACTAGATTTGTAAACAGTTTTATACTGAGTTGTTACCTAAAGAAATTGTCATATATACAGTATTGTTATATGTTCGTTACACTGGACAGCAAATCCTTTAGATAGCTATGAATGTACAGTGTAAATGTATTATGCCAATAAAACCTTAATTAAATTTTCAGTTAATTGTAATGTAATTGTAATGACTGCATGATACTGAATGTGCATGCTTGTTGTAACGAAATACTGGAATGATTCCAGTAGACTAACTACAGCAGGATAACAAATAGTTCTAAATGAGCACAGAATACTGCTTTGAAGGGCTCATTTAGTAAGGAGGTAATTTTTCAAAAACTTGGCAATTCATTTTCATGAAACAATGTCAGAATATTTAGAGGAGATCCATCCAGTTTCATGATTTCATTTACCTTATTGTCCTGCCTCAGTCAGAAACTGAACTATAAGTGGAATTTAGGGCAGTTTTTGTCTCCCTGCGACGAAAGTTGCAGAAGGCTAGACATAGGTATTGCTTTTCCGGTGACGGCGGCAGCGGCAGCATCAACAATTGTTCAGTTTTTGTGATTAGCTCAGTAACTAGGAGTGGTAGGTCAATGATATTTGGTATATGCCTTCCACCTGAGTTGTACATGTCAGTCAGGTACCTGTCACCTGACCTTGACCTCATTTTCACGGTCCATTGACAATGTTAAGTTTTCGTGATTAGGTCTGTTTCTCAGTAACTAGGAGTGGTAGGTCAATGATATTTGGTATATGCATTTGACCTGAGATATACATGTCAGTCAGGTACCTGTCACCTGACCTTGACCTCATTTTCACGGTCCATCGACCATGTTAAGTTTTCGTGATTAGGTCAGTTTCTCAGTAACTGGTAGTTGATAGGTCACTGATATTTGATATACGCGTGACTTTACCTCATACAATTAGCAAGAGGCAGGCGAAACATATTCGTGTGTCCACGCTATTATTGTAATAAATAAGCAAGATGCCATTGTGAATTTAGTACATCAAATGCGCAGTTGAAAAATTGGTTTCAACAGTAATAATTGTCGAAACCGAAAGTTTAAATATGCAACGATATCAAAAGTTGGAGATCAGACAAGCCAAAATATCTAAGAAAGCCTTCTTCGAATGATTGTTGCTTAGACAGCAAATAAAGCCTAACCTTCTAAAGTTAATGGCGGAAAATGTCTGCAAAAATATACGCATTAAATTCATAATTTAATGGAGGAAAATTTCTACGCGTAAGAAAAATCAGAAGATACCAAATGCGTAATCAGAAAAAAAAATCACAAAATCAAGACCGGCCGACAATACAGTATTTATAAATATAAATCGTATTTAATTTCAAAGAAAACCTGTATATTTGCAGAAAATGTATATACTTTGCACATATATGGAACGTTCATCTGGAATAAACGATATAGGCATAAACGTTTGCCTAAATAACTACACAAAACCCTGGAGTTTTATGGTTATAGTTTATCATTTAATGTGAATATTAATATTCTTAAAATGGACTAAAAAATCCCTTTCGTCTAAAAAATATAAATCGCAGACAATTATAAAGGGATTCTTCGTTTCTCCTCACACCAAATACAATTAAAAACATGCCAATTGCACTAAAAATTAACAACAGCGACAAAATTGACACAAAAGAAAATCAATTGTTATAACGTCCTTGAATGATTATATAAACATAAACTAGAGGCTCACCTGAGTCTGTATCCCTCACCTGGTTTTTGACTGACAGAAACTGAAAAATATGACAAATACTTTGTGCAAAACCATCATCTAAACATTTATGCATAATCTTGTTTTAATCAGTTTGGAGGTTCCAGACAAGAAGCTTTTTGTATGTATTTCCCATAGGGTCCTATGTTAAACTTTGTCCTATGGTAACGGCCATCTTGATTTCTGATCGACACTGAAAACACAAAAGTTATGAAGGACAATCATTTGATCATTCATGCATAATATTGATTTAGTCTGTGCAACGCTTTCTGAGAAGAAGCTGTTTGTTCGTATTTCCCATAGGGTTCTATGTTAAATTATGTCTTGCGGTGGCGGCCATCTTGAATTTCCGATCGGCACGAAAAATACAAACTTTGCGAAGGACCATCACTTGATCATTCATGCATAATCTTGGTTCAATTAGTTTGACGGTTTCAAACAAGAAGCTATTTTTATGTATTTCCCATAGGGTCCTATGTTAAACTATATCCCGCAGTGGCGGCCATCTTGGATTTCCGAACGGCACGCAAAACAACTTTGTTAAGAACCATCACCTGATCAATCATGCATAATATTGATTCAATCTGTTCCACGGTTTCTTTGAAGAAGCTGTTTGTATGTATTTCCCATAGGATCCTATGCTAAACTATATCCCGCGGTGGCGGCCGTATTGGATTTCAGATCGGCACCAAAAACATAGTCTTGGTAGAGGACCATCCAAGAATTATTCACACCATGACACAACTCCATCGGCTATGCAGTTTCTGACGAGAAGAACTTTGAAATTTCAGCCAAACAAAACACATTATAAGCCCTGACAGCCATGTTGAATTTTTGATCGGCACCAAATACATAAAGGTAGAGGACCACCTAATGCACATTCCTGCCAAGTTTGGTTTCAATCTGTCGAGTGGTTTCGGAGAAGAAGATTGAAGTGTGAAAAGTTAACGTGGACGACAGACCTCGACAGACGACGACGGACGCCAAGTAATGGCAATATCTCGCATGACCCTTCGGGTCTTGTAAGCTAGAAACAACTATGGAAAATAATTTGCAATGTTATACTCGTTTCGGTATCGGTTTCGGCGGCGAATAGTAAAAATGTCTATTACTAAACGACGCTTTACGAATTTCGCTTGATTGATTAGTGTCTTATGGATTTCACAATTTTTATAAAATTATATGAGCTATTTTATTCCTGTAAATCTAGTCACATTATACGAATTTTTTTTTCGAATATACCTATCAGATAATTCTGGAAAACATAATATACATAGACTAAAGATGATCAACATGAAATCCAAGGAATAAAAACCTATTTATGTATGTTTTATCTTCTATATTTTAGGTAACATTACAAAACAGAATTTAAAGAGATGTGCAGGAAAATATCCTATTGGAATCCGTGACTATTCATAGTTGTTTTATCTCTTTAAAACGGAGTTTCCTATTTCATAAAAGCGACGGTTCGTGAAAAATAATGAAGATTTTGGTATGTACTTTGTTATTAGCATAAAAATAATTTCAATTCGTATTTGCAGTAAATGTTTCATAAACAGTAATATTTTTTTAAATATTCGTTGATACAAGTATTAGTCATAAAATTGAATTGTTCTGCCTTTTTAATACAAAAACTCCAATATCATTTTTCGAAAAATGACGAAAATACTAAATGTTATATACTACATTTTGATTATGGGAGCCTGATGGTTAAGATCGCTGACTCATGATCACTAGCCTAACAACACTGTTGTGAGTTCGAGTCCTGCTCTCACGCTTCATGTATTAAGGTTGGGAGTTTTACCAGTTCAGGTGAATAGCTGTCCGGACTAAGTCTACTAGTCACGATATAGTTGGAAAATTGCTGAAAGTGACGATAATCCCCAACCACACATATTATTATTACATGTGTAAATTATGAAAAAAAGGTTTTTAAAACAGAGTTACATGTACATGTCCCAAAAATTCAAGTTTCCTTCGGATTTTGATTTAAATTTACAAGTTGTCTGTGTTTCAAATGCCATGTTTCTCCTGGACGTGTTATCTAATATCAAGCTATGATCTGGTGTAACAGCTTCAACTGTTAGAGATCCCACTCTTGGTTTTCTGTTGTAGTTCATGTTTTCTTACGTTTAGTTTTTTTCTTTGTTTTTAATTATATGGTATGTTGTTATTGTTTTATTCCCGATTCTGTTTTGGGGTTTCTCAGTTTGTTTAGTGTTCCACTCCTACATTTGCAGTTGATTTCTAGTTTCAGTAATTTTGCTCGTTTCTTAATACTTTTTCGTCATCGCTACAGCTATTTCATTTACCTCTTGTAATTACAGGTATTTATTCGATGCCATTATAAACATAACAGAATACTCAGTTTAAGATAGTCATTCTGTACAATCCATTAGAACAATGTAACTTTTTATGTAATCAAGTGTTTTGAACTCCCTTTTTTTTCGTAATGCAGATATTCCTTATCAAATATGATAAAATTTCCTAATATTCCAGTTAACGGTATATGCAACGTATCTAAGAGAATGAACTCTTTGCTTAAAGGAAATAACCTATGTATTACAGAGGGAACTGATACGCCTGTTTTGGATTGATGGATAAATATTTTTATAATCATATATTGCCTTACATGTATATATACTTTACTGTACGATGAAACTACCTACAGAATACATACAAAAACTGTTAGACGATTGATGCATTCTAAGCAGGAGATGCTTACGTATTTTGTCCCTGTCGACACATCTGGTCTCATTCCATTCTGGAGTTCATGCAATCCCGGCTGTTTGTATACTTCGATATTGTCATCTTCAATGGACGCATGAGTTCCAACTTATTTTGGTATACTACTTTTTATATTTAGAATAATGATTTACAAATAATTTGTCTAGATTAATGCAAGTAATCATTTACCTTTTTGGTATTTGTATTCTATGTGTATTTTTTTAATTTAGAAAGGGACTCAAAACAGACTGTATCGTTCATCTGGCTATCAACTCTCTCGAGCTCATTAACAGATACTGGAAAAAATGCTATATTAACCTATTTTCCATCATAAACCACCTTGTTAAACTAAAAACCTTAGATGCATCTGACAATCCCAGTCATTTCAGAAAACGCTTTATCCCTGGTGGCTACGTTAAATTTTCAACCGGCATGAAAAGCACAGATTTAAAGAGAACTGGCAAAGAAGCATTTCTGCCAAGTTTACTTCCAACACTCAGTAAATTCGGATACGAAATATTAAAACATATTTCTCATTGGATTCTATGTTAAACTATAACCCGTAGAGGTGGAAATTTTTGAATTGTGGATTTTAGATCGGCATACTAAACATAAGCCTTGTGATATATACAATGTATATGTTAATAAATGGGAGTTTTCATATTGGCCTTGTTATAGGTTCAGTCATAATGGCCCTGATCGTTGTATTTACTTATTGATAATTTCATCAGCCAACTATAATATTTTAGCTATGTATGCATTTATACATTTATTTATATATTTTTCCTTTCCAATCAGAAAAACTGCAGTCTCCAAATATAATGACCTACGGAGGATCTATAAATGAACCGGTATAAAACCACCCATTTAACTGTCCGACTGCAGGCAGTTAATATGTTTGTACTGGGTAGCATCATATATCAGCGTTTTTTGTACTTTTTATTTACTCTTCAATTCAGAATCAGATAAAGACAGCCATCAACTTGCTATGACCGTGTTTTTCAATAACTTGGATTACGGATTTTTTTTCAATCTGCTTTTCGTCGAGCAGTGGTAAAAAATGCAGATACTTTTATCCGCTTCGGTCCTGACATTCCAGAAGTTTCTCTGCATGAGGTAAACATGAAGTTTCTGTGAGAGAAAATGTTTCCTTTTGGTGGTGATTTCCTGACCATTGCAGCGTCATTTCCTTAACAAAAACCAGAATTACCGGTAAAACATATGAATTTTTTCCAGCGGGCGGTGAGAAAAATAATTTTTAAATTTTTTTCCAATATCTCGGCGTGTTATTTGTTATCGAAGTTATTAAAAATGACTTACATTGTTAGGGGTGGGTTAAGATCCCAAAAAACTATATTTTAACCCCGCCATGTTTTTTGTGCCTGTCCCAAGAAAGGACACAGATGGTCAGTGGGTGTCTTTATATTGTTTTTGTTATATAATTACGAGTTGGATAGACGGGTAGAGTAGAGAGTACTGTTGTATTGTTTTAGCTAGATCGCTGACATTTCCTGTTTATCTTTTCATTTTAAAACCTATAAAGATTTTTTTGAGTTATTTGTGACTTCTTTGAGTGAAAGCAATTAAGAACCTCCAAAAGACACAAAATTTATTATAATTTTCATTTATGATCATCATTAATATAAGAGAATGGCCTAATATAATAAATTTGTAAAAGAACAACATATTTTTTTCTTTTTTTCACCATCCCCCCCCCCCCACCAACAAAAAGGAACGAGCAAACAGAAAGCAAAACCAAACAAAGACAAATGTCATAATTGAGATTTTGGACGTCCTTCCTTTGATAAACTTACTTAAATTTCCATGTATGAATGCAGAAAAGGCGTTATGAATTATGGCAACATTTATAATGTTTTCACCCCTTTTTTAAATCAAGTCAAACTGATATTGTACATTGTAATTAAATTGATATGTTTTATTTAGATTTTCCTTCTACTTTCATTTTTCTCTTTACTATGATACTTAATATAAATAAGAGGAAAATGAAAACATTTAAAACGCACGCGT